>JADRCD010235159.1:39773-53945 GCA_019843815.1 Montemys delectorum
TCTCTCTCTCTCTCTCTCTCTCTCTCTCTCTCTCTCTCTCTCTCTCTGTGAATGTGTGTGTGTGTGTGTGTGTGTGTGTGTGTGTCCCTCCCTCCCCTACTCTCCGTCTCTCCCTGTTTTCTGGTTGTCTTCAATTAAGCCTCTCTGCTCTATTATACTCTCCCCACAAAGATGGATTCAGATCACAAAAGTTTTGAACCAAAATAAATATGTCCTCTTGGCCTGGGGTGTGTAGCTCAGGCGGCAGACTACTTGTCTAGCATGCATGAAGGCCTAGGATTGAGCCCAGCACCACATACAGTGTGCACTGTGTATAACCCTGTATTTCCATCACTGAGGAGGTGGAAGCAAGAGAAGCAGAAGTTCAAAGTCATCCTCAGCTACATAACAAGTTTGAAGCCATCCTTGGCTAGAGATGCTGTCTTTAAAAAGCTTTGCTCCTTTGTTTAAACCTTGTTTAAGATATGTATGTACACATATGTATACATACACATGCTCATATTTTAAAGAAAATTTTAAAGAAAAAGAGATCATTAATTCTAAAGAGAACAAAGTGATATATGGGAGGAGTTGGAGGAAAGGGAGAGGAGAAATATGTAATTATAGTTCAATTTCAAAATTCACTAAAATATCTCTACTTCTGTTCATTACATATAATATTTTGTCATATCAAATGCAAGCATACCTACCATGCCATCCATATAGGTATTTGACCTTTGACAACTCTCAGCAACTTCCTGTGATTTGGTTTCATTGTTTGTGCAATGCAAAACTGAATAAGAAATTATCCATTTTAACTTTAAAAAACACTAATAATATAATTTGGAGATACTGGTAAAATTATATAGCTTAGCTTCATTTTTCATTATATTTTGCAAACTTACAAACCTTCAAAAATACAGATGGGGAAATAACCTCTCCCTGTCCTGGCTAGTCATCCTCCTTTCTGGGCAGTCAGAGTAGGGATGAACTGTGAAGCTGTTTCCCCATAACCATGGGTGGGAAGGCTGGGCCGAATCCTGGAAACTCAGCCACCATGGTGAGCCAGTTAATGTGATTCAAAATCAATGGAGTTCTGTGAGCAGACAGATCCCATCTTTTACTCAGGGGCTGCTTTAGAAGTCTAAATTCCAAATACACTTCATTAATGCTTGGTTGAAGTTGTTAATTTTTTAAAGGATGCCTAATTGCTTTAGTGCTGACAAAGCCATTAATAGTCCTATAATTATTCTTTGTAGCCTTCAGTGGAAATTTTGTTCTACCTCTTTAACATTCTGGGATAGTATTAGTAGTTCTTATTCAATATACATAAATTACTTATTGTTCCCTAAAAGTATCATGAATGGTGTGAAATATTGCCAGAGTCAATGCAATGCTAGGGAGGTATGTGAGGAGGTACCAAGAGGATAACGACCTTCATATTAAAGGCTCAGCCTGCCTCTATGCATTTCTTTCAAGTCCATGGATCAATGTCCTGTCTAACTGAACACACATCTTTTTTTGTCTTCTCCTAAAATCTAGGCTGGTGAATTCCACGTCAAGCTCAAATGGAAGAATCAGAGTCTTTTTTTGAATCCTTCTTACTCCTGCCTGAATTTCCATCTGTGATATAATGCAGCTAGTCACAGATCAACCACGTATTTAAACACAGGCAATATCCTTACGGCACTCACCTTTTTTACTTTGGTAGGTAGAAATAAGCTTGCTGATAGGAAAAACATGTGACCCAGAACACTGTCTCCAAATACCAACTCACTAGTAAAATATAAGATTGGCAGATGTGTGATCAGATTCCTTTGTCTTCTGCATTGTGATTCTCACACTGGAGTTAGAAAGAAGTTGGGAAGGAAGATCCTCATGAGACTCTAGGACCAGCTCTCTAGTAGATCATGGTCTTTCTGTGAGAAAATTAAATCACATCTCTATATGTTCTTACACCTGGGAACAGTCTGCCCCTTCAAGACTGTGCTGTGGTTCCCATCTATCTTCCAGATGTCACATTTAATACTCCTCATCTAATTGATTACATGTCAGTCTTAAGATATTCTACAACCTTCCTTCATGTGTGAGGTAGAATAGTGAGTGACAGTGGGAAATTTTTATCTTCTGCTTATTTCTTGCATGTGCCTTTTCTGGTATTTTAACCTGTATGTTTGGTTAATCAAATACCGTGTTAATTGATTCCTGCTGTACTCCTATAGCACCAATCAATATCATTCTCTTTCAAGGGTCCTGGCTTAGAATTTTATGATATCAGTAACCTAGTCTTGCCATGCCAGTGCCAAAAAACTCTGATTACCTGGATCTAGATGATGTTTAAATTATTGAGAGGGATGTGTAAACATATTTGAAGAGGTAATAAAATATGAAAATAAGCCCACCTTCTTAACCTGCATCAGCTTGATGCAAAGGCAAGTTATAAATGGGACTAATTTCTGTGATGAGTGACAATTATCCCCCTGCCTATTTGAGCATGGTTTGATTCATTAATGGAGAGGAATTCATTCTTAGAACAACTGGAGCAGGTGCTTCCCTGTGATCTCAGACGTCAGTACTGTATTTCCATGATGTTAGTGGGCAAGAGCTGCTGAAAGCGTAGTCATGACTACTGACCGTGACCAATATCTTGAAATCCGGAGTCTGTTAGTTAGGCTAGCACTTTCTTGCTTCTCTTCCTTGTTCTCCTGGTTACAACAGTGTTCTCTGTTCATGGGCTTTAGTCATCAAATACAGAGGTGAAAAGGGAAAAAAAATCCAGGCTCACACATATTGAGCAATGATTGCAAATCTATCTATATAGAGACTTGGGTCAATTGTATGAGTACTGACCTCTTATGGGGCTGCTTTACTGAGGTCTGGTTGATCTGGTTGGATGTTTCCATATTTAATATTATGCCACGAAGCAATATGAAAACTCCAACTGCTCAGATCTTCATCTTCACCACCCAACATTTGCATTCCAAAAGCAAAGAAATCAAGGTACTGTTTGTTATGTCCCCAGCTAATGAATGATTTGAATTATACATGGATACTGATGTATAAAATACAATTTATCTCTCAAAATTTTAACACGATATTTTAGTTAGGAGAAGAATGAGTGCTTCTTTTTCTTGTGGTCATAACTGACAGCTATAACTTTCAAAATAGACCAAAACTTTAAGTAATGATATTTAACCTGAGTTGTTGTTGTTGTTGTTGTTGTTGTTGTTGTTGTTGTTCTTCTTCTTCTTCTTCTTCTTCTTCTTCTTCTTCTTCTTCTTCTTCTTCTTCTCCTCCTCCTCCTCCTCCTCCTTCTCCTTCTTCTTCTTCTTCTTTTTGGTTTTTCAAGACAGGGTTTCTCTGTGTAGCTCTGGCTATCTTGGAACTCACTCTGTATACCAGGCTGGCCTTGAACTCAGAAATCCTCCTGCCTCTGCCTCCGAAGTGCTGGGATTAAAGATGTGTACCACCACTGCCCAGCTAACCTGGATTCTTAGGCATTAGACTGCAGGATTCATTTGAAGATGGAATTGATGGTCCAACCATCAAGTGTATGTAGCTGGAATACCCAGGAGACTTGTGAAAAATCATGCTGAGATTCCTATTTGTGAGCTTGGTTTTTGTGAGGTAAAATGGTGGTGGTTCTACTTCTTCTCCATAATACTTGTCAGAAACTAACAATGTCACAGTACTATAATTGCCCCCATATTTGAGAAGTGATGATCAACAATTAGCAATTTACATAAAGATCATTGCAAAGAACAATGAACATAATTCATTCGACTCCACTCTGAAGCATTTCACCACTAGTTTTCTGTAAGCTTTAGGACAGGTTCAAAGGTAAAGATATAGATCTGGGAGTCATCAAATTTACACAATTTAGAAGAATTAACTCTTTTCAGACACTTAAAAAATGAGTGAAGGCAAGGTATTGAAGGCACTAGTTAAGTAGTTGTTTCCATTAGCTTACTTAGCAGAACTAGTCTTATCTTAACACTCATTTTGAAAAGGCACTTATATTGTTAAAAACATTTGAACTGACCCGAGCTCCTGGCCATCAACTTCTTGAGATATTTCAGCCTGCAAATTGGAAGATGGACATCAAACAGTGGCCCCACTTCACACTACTAAAGAAGCCCTGAATGTGCCACAAACACCATGCTCACTGTGCATGTGGAAGAATTTAATGAAGCATTCTGCACATAGATAGGTTGACATCGAAAGACCCATCGCTGCTCACTCCATCACTTTTGTGAAGCTCGTAGCTTCCCCCAGAGCACAGCCACAGGGCCTGAGTGGAGCCTACTTGTTTGCCTTTGCTCTTTTTCTTGTGATTTTTATTTTTTTGCTAAAGAGATTGTGATCACAGAGGCACTGAGGAGATCATGAAGTGTCTGTAAAACTTACTTTATGGCACAGAATCTCTTTTCTCATAGGGAAGATTGATCAATGCCAAGGACCAGCCTGAGTTTGGAGAGGGGTTCTGAGAAGGGGTGTCTGGAGCAGCAAAAACAAAGGACTTGAAGTCAAGACAAAGTTCCAAGCTGGTGGCCTCTGTTTTACTTGAGACAGCTTTCCGGCCTGGCTTTCTCTCTGTTCTGCTTCCTCTGGGGATCTCCAGACAGCTAGCTAGCTCTCTCTCTCTCTCTCTCTCTCTCTCTCTCTCTCTCTCTCTCTCTCTCTCTCTCTCTCTGTGTGTGTGTGTGTGTGTGTGTGTGTGTATGTGTGTGTGTTTTCCTGCTTGAGAGAGTTCTCCAAGCAGTTCTCTCTTGCTATTCTAAAAATTCTCTAGATATCTCATCTCTTGCAGATAATAAGCCCAATCTTTTACTTTACATATCAATCCAGTCATTTATTCCATGTTTCCTTTATATTGTCCTATTATAAATCAGCATCCCGTAACCCTAGCCCCTTTTTTCTTAGCAGATAGCAAGCATACATTTTCTTTTTTCTTTTTCTCTTTCTTTCTTTCTTTCTTTCTTTCTTTCTTTCTTTCTTTCTTTTTTGCAAGATGTCTAATTCACTTTCTGTGATTTATGGTTTTGTTTTTGTTTTTTAATCTTTGTTTGTTTTGTTTTTATGGTCCAGTCTTTATACCCCTCCCAGTCTGCCCTCCCACAGTACCTCATCCCATTCCTCCTCCCCCATATCCATGAAGATGTCTCAACCCACCCCCTAACCCCACCAGACCTCCCCACTCCCTGAGGTCTCACGTCTTTGGAGGGTTAGGTGTGTCTTCTCTCACTGAGGCCAGACCAGACAGTCCTCTTCTGCATATGTGTCTGGGCCCTTGGACCAGCTCCTGTATGCTGCCTAGTTAGTGACTCATTGTCTGAGAGATCTCTGGGGTCCAGGTTAGTTGATCTTCCTGTGGAATCACCCTCTTCTACAACTTCTTCCAGCCTTTCCCTAATTCAACCACAGGGGTGCCTGGCTTCAGTTCATTGGTTGGGTATAAGTATCTGCATCTGTCTTGGTCAGCTGCTTGTTGGGCCTCTCTGGGGCAGCCATGCTAGACTCCTGTTTGTAAGCACACCATAGCATCAGTGTCAGGCCTTGGGCCCTCCCCTTGAGCTAGACCCCAATTTGGGCCTGTCACTGGACCTCCTTTCCCTTAGTCTCTTCTCCATTTTTGTCCCTGCAGTACTTTTAGGCAGAAACAATTCTGGGTCAGAGTTTTTAACTGTGGGATGGCAACTCCATCCTTTCACTTGAAGAACTCAGAAGTCTACCTGCCTCTGTAAAGCACAACCAATAAGAAACCAATAAGAAATCCTGAAATACCATTTCTGTGAGCCTAACCTTGTTATGTCCCAGGCACCCTGGACTCAGGAATTTGTCTGCCTTTGTTTTGTTTGTTTTGATTTTAATTATTTTATTTATTTACTTTCGAAATGTTGACCCCCACTCCCAACCTCGCTTCCCAGAGTTCTTTGTAAGCATAAAAAACTTAGCTGGGAGGGATTTCCTTTGATCACCACTCCATAAGTCTCTTTTCCTCCTTCCTTAGAATCTTCCTGACAAGTTGGTTCACATCACAGCTGATTTTGTTCCTTTAGATTTGTGAAGCATTTATATGATTCATATTGCATTCTTATATTTTGAGAAATTATATATTTTGCACCCATGTTTTTAGAGTTCTTTTCCACAGCCTTAAGGACTGTCCTGGAGGTCCCAGTGTTTTACATTTTGCTGACACATAGCCACAACTTCTATCTCTGATTATCATGGAGTCATTAGCATTAACAGGAAGGACATTCCTTGAAGGAACAAAAAATATGTACATTATTAGAGAAAGAAGCCTTAGACTCTACACAGCAGCCTTAGACACACATGGAGGCCCACGCCCTGTTGGCCCTGTCCTGGGGTGGGAGCCATTTCACTCCACCCCCACCCCTCCAAGGCTCTGCCAGAATAAGCAGATCAGCATGGTTAGGACCTGGGATACTCAAAAGAAAAAAGTATGAAATAGCTTTCTAGAAAGATCTACACATTTTGTCTCTGGAATGACTCACTTCCAAGGTATCTGAAATACTTCCCCTCAGTTCTTCCTCCATTCTTGTAAAAGCTGCTGGGCAGGGGTGTGGGTTCCATCTGGGGGAATCATATATGGAATTTCCACACTATTTTCTGGCAATGATGGAGGCTGTGTTGTTGGTCTCATTGTTAAGAATCACTAGTTAGGGACTTACCTGAGACTTTGAATCCTTTTTCCCATCTGTCCTACTTCTTAGAATCACCATCACTGTGTTTGGAGGCATACTGAGAATGATGACGATCATGTTCCAGTTTCTAGAGCCACTTGGTTGTAAGTCATTCGGCTGGCTGTTGGTTTTGACTTGCTTTGTATACATGTGCCTGTGTTTGGGAGTTAAATGTTTACAATCAAATCACCATTCCAGGGCCAGTCCTTGCACATGTGGAGGTGACGTAGCTCTGGATGTGCATACACAGAATAAGTGCTGAAGTGCTTTCCATGGAAGAGCCTATCCAGCTTTGGAACCATACAAACAACTTCCCAAACACAGAAGTGATGCCATCTTCAGTCCCATGAGTATAGTTCCTCTGAAAGAGACAGACCCCTGGACGTGAAAAGGCCTTTTATCACTTTAAAAACCTTTATTACTGTGGAGCAGACCTTTTGCACATCCTAATGATTTTATTAAGTGCTAAGCTTACTGAAATGACTGGTTTTTAGTGCCTGGTATAAGTTATACGACTTTTAAACCTCTTTAAAGAGGTAGATATATTTATATGTGAAATTATATGTGTTAATAAAAATATGGTTAATTAAATGTTCTTTTATTTTGCAAAAATGATAAAGCCCATTTGTAATTATTACCCAAGACTCGACCTATGAGTTGAATTTCTCAGAGAACCAGACCCCAAATTAGTTATTTTGAGAGTAGGATAATGGCCAGCTAATTATCTAAACAATGACTACAATGCAGGGCTGTTCTTCCAAAGGAACAGTGTGATCATCTTTCAGTATCCTAGAAGTCAGGAAAACACCCATTCCAGATGCCCGTCCTACAAACAAAGGGCTTGAGACCATTGGTCTGCAGAACTTTAGAAATCATCTGTGTGTGTGTGTGTGTGTGTCTCAGTAAGCATGGGCACAGTAGAGCAATGGACAGAGAGTATTGGAGTATACATTAGAGACTTTTGGCTACTTTATTGTTTTTTTCTTCCGTCCTTCTCCATCCCTCTTCTTCCACCATTTCAACCCTCTCACATTAGGTAGGACAAAAAAAAGAATAGAGGGGAAAGAGGGCAAAGATATTGACGGCTACCTGATAATTATGGACATTGAGTTGTTGGGGGCAAGTTTGATCTTTGTCATCAGGATATATCTAATTTCTTCTTTTTGTATCTTTGCCCACTAGTACTTAACAAACTGCAACAAACCAACTGGACAACCAGCCCCTTCTATCTGGGCTCTAGCATTATACATCCTCTGAAGAGTTCCCAACATCACACACTCAAGAGATTATCGGCAGCTAGCAAAGCCATGGCTGTGCTAAAGCATGAGACAAATGAGTCACTGCTGTGAAGCAGCCCCATCTCCCACACCTGGCATTAAACCAAGAACACATGCACATAACATTTTAGCGTTTTTTAAAAGAAACCCAAATTCTCGTTACAGGATATGCTGGTGAGTTGCCTGCCCATCAGCGGAGATCAGTTTTTAGTGAGTTCCTGCAATAAAATAAATATTCATATTCCCCTAGTATTCATAGATTAGAATCCTAATCATAGTATGATGGTATTTGGATATGTAGCCTTTAGGAATAATTGGGTAATGGGATTGGGGACTCCATAAATGTTATCATTGTCCAGTAAGAAGAGATTAGAGAGCTGGCTTGTTCCTTTTGCATTATCCTGTAGGAATGTGAAATGTCAGTTTTCTGAATCCTGCTCACATATATTATTGACCTCCATCTTTCAACCATGAAAAATGATGTCTGTTGTTTTTAGGCCTTCTAGTTTATGGTACTTTATATAGAAGTGCAAACTAAGACACTACCCAAATATTCCTGTCCTAATTATAACCAACAACATACATTTTTAAGTGTGTCCATGGTAGAGACTGGCAACAAGCCCTGAGCATAAGATATAGATAGTAAGGCCCTAATCTACCTCCCCTGTAACTACTTCTGTAGTCTCTAGCTGGACTTCTCTATTCTTCCCTCTCCTTACCTATCACCAACCTATCTAAAATATTAATCTAAAACTCATTAGTAGCTTGGCATATTGTATTTTCTAAAGGCATTTGCAATGGGACCTCTCATCCTGCTTCCTACAATGTGATTTCAATGTCCCTGTTGAGACTTACAGAGTCTAACTATCCTGTATTTGAATATGCATGGACCTCAAGTACCTGTGCCATGATCAATAAAGTATAACAAAAATGATACATGGCTTTAAAGAGGTTTTGTTACATTGTATTGTTGTGACAAATACTGTAATCAGAAGCAACTTTGCAGAGGAAAGAGTTTATTTAACTTCTACTCCCAGATCACAATCCCTCATTGAGGGAAGTCAGGACAAGCATTCAAGCAGAAAGTTGAAGGATAAACCACAGAGGAGTACCTGTTTGCTAGCTTGCTGACACACCCATACTTAGCTTTCTCATACAGGCCAGGGCCACCTACTAGAGAATGGTACCACCTGCAATAGAGTGGGCCCTTCCAAATCAACCAACAATCAAGACTATATCCCCGACACATGCCCGTGGGCTAGTCTAAGCAATCACTCAACTGAGACTTGCTTCTTAGATGTCTCTAGGCTTTATCAAGTTGATAGTTAAAACTAACTAGGGCAGAGGAGTAGATCAAAAACTTGCCATTCATAGCTGCCTTGTTTTGGAGCATTTGGTCTTGAAGCCCAAGATCCTTGAAGAAACCCCCAGTTATCCTAACCAGGCAAGCCACATGGTGAGCTCATGTACAGGTATCCAAGAAAAAAACATTAGTGGAAATGATTAGTGGTGGTATCTTTAGATCGTGTCTGCTCCAACTATTTCATTCACTTTTGTTGAATCCCTTCAGAGGGCTCCTAGATACTGATGAGAAGAGACAACTTCCATCCATGTGCAACTGTCGATAGACCACACTACTACATTTTGGAGGAACTTGCTACACAGCAGTAGTAACTAGAATGCTGGAAAAAAATCTTTGAATTGACTTACTTACAAGCCTTGAAAGAGAAAAATCACTGACTATCCTGAGATTTTTTTCCACAGTCCTTAGAAATTGTAAACTTACCATCCATCAGAAACTATATTGGGAGCTGACTAATAATGACAGGAACTCAGGCTGTCTTAAGATAACAACCTGGCCCATGTTTGAGCCATTCATTTTTAAAAAAGAAATAATGGTCTCTTTCATCCTTATTTAAGTCAATTCCTCAATCTTGGTGTCTCAAAAGCATTGCTTTCTCTTTTATGAAAACATTAAAAATGAGTTACATCCTCTCTTCCCCGAGTAAATGTGAAGGGTCCCTGCCATCTCTAGGACCACTTTCTCCTCATCACAAGGGTTAAATTCCCATCCAGACCACCAAACATGATCGCTAAGATGTTAGATGAGTTGAGTGCTGTAAATACTTTGGAAGCCAATCGCAGCTCTCAGAGCCCTAGTGCTTAAATTGTCAGCAGGATGGTTCTCCATTCTTCTCCCAAGGCCACTGAATTTGTGCTGCTGAGTCAGCTATGAAAAAAGAAAACCTTTCTCCCGATATATAACTAAAATGGTTAAAAAAAAAAAAAAAAAGAATCACTGACTCCCTTCTCGACAACTATCCCATGAGCAAAGTACATGCTCAAAGCAACCTCTGAGCCTTTGGCTCTTTCTGTGTGCTTGCTTTTTAGATGTCCCAGTGGCTTCTCAGGAGAGCCAAGGGATATCAACAAAGCCTCATTCAGCTCCACACGATCAGACCCACCCTCTCCTCACATAGCCCTTCTCCAAATCTATCTTCCTGAGTTTAGTGATAAACAACACCCACACAATTCAAGTGTCCCTTGTGAGCCCCAGTGAGAAAAAGGCATCTTCAATTTTCTTTACTCATAAATCCAAGAGGACAGATGATACACAATTTCCTCCTACATGAGCTCATAGAGAAAGTGAATTTTGTTTGGAACTAGACAGTTGCTCCCAAGGATGACAGTTTGATTTTAATCCCCAGGAGTCAGAGAAAGCAATCAAAGCAAAAAGCAGATACAAGGCTCTCACACTGTTAGGATACCAAATAGGGTCAGTCTTAGGATCAGCTTGTCCTAGAGGCAAAAGGGAAATGCTTGATGAAATGGAGAATCTGGGCAATAATAGGAAAGACACCTGCATTATGGATAGAGTACCCCTGGGGAAAGCACAGGAAATATTCAGAGGCCAAGGAATAATTTAGAAGAGAAGAAGAAGCTATAGGCAGCAATAAAATCCTATAGCACTGATGACAATACTGATCATTGATCCTGTTATTTCACTTAAATTCAGTCAGGTTATTTATGAAAGGGTGTGTAGATATCACAGCAGAAAAGATACCATTTCATGAGGTTTTATTCACATCGTGAGCCATATTAAAGCATTTCTTTTTATCCATGTGAGATTTATGGGAAAAAAAACCCACAAGATTTGGTGAGGGAATACTCCAAAACTAAGTCAACTCTATTAATAAATGAGACCCTGCCTCAAAAGAAAACAAACCAAAACCCCACAAAAGTCTGTATAATAGAACCCTAGCGTCCACTTCTAGCTCCTGGCCCACTGAAACCTCTATACAATTACCTTAACCTCTGCTTTGTACATACCAGCAAAGTACACAAACCCTAGAGTTTTCTGTGAATTTCCAAGGAAAGCACAAATGTGTTTATGGTGCCCCTGGCCTGGGTTTATATTTCACATGCTAAGTTATCTCTCCTAAGCCCTTTCAACTCAAAAGATAAAATCAAATGTCTTGGCTAACACATGAGTTGTCTGGTTTTATCATGCATTTTTCAGGGAAGGGAATTCCATGTTTCATGTAGGAAGCAGTATAAAAACCACATTAGGTATTTGTGCTCTGTAGTCTTTGATAATATTGCTACCTCATCAGCCTTCCAGTCTTTTGTTACCATCAACTCTGCCTGCACAGCTGAGTCCTTTAAGTAGCACATCTTTCATGGTTCATCTTTTCCTCCCTTCCCTTCTCTTCTCCTCTCTCCTCTCCTCACCTCTCCTCTCCTCTCCTCTCCTCTTCTCTTCTTGCCATTACTTTCTTCCACCAAGTACTTTAATCTTTTCTTTTGTGGGCGTACTCCAGCAAATTTAAGGTCCTAACAAAATGTTAGTTCTACAAATAACTGCAATCTTGATTGCAATTGGTAAGATAATGCAAGACCTGTCTTCATAGATGAGCAACAAGAAAAATACTCCTCATCTTGGTGTTTAAGTTTCTTATCTTTAAAATGGCAATGTTGGACCTCAGCCCTCCATTTTGTCATTTTTCATACACCCAGTGGACATTTCTTTTGGATAAGAAATGTCAGCATATTGGCATCTAGGCTAATTAACAGATCTACTGATTGTGTTTTGTGTGAAATGTGAAATTCAAAGAAAACACTAGGAGATATTAGCATTGCTAAGCAATGTCCCGTGTTATTTAAAAAATATTTTCATTCTTGCTTGGCCATTAATCATCTGTGGAATTTTGGGTAGTTGTTTAACATATTCTAGCTTCTATCTCTTCAGTTCTGTGTTTGTGACCTGCTGGGATTAATGCCAGTGATACTGCACCATGCTAAACCCCCTTTTAGTCAGCTGTTTCATACGTTATACTAAAGCTGTACCAACACTATATGATCTATACCTAAAAATAACCAAAAAGAAATGTACAACACACTCATCCAAAGATGTTCAAGAAAGTTCCCAGAAGCTTTCTTCATAGAACCACATAAAGAGTTGATTGGTATCCCTCCAAAATGTGTTTCCATTTTAACCCCTAAGTATATGTAAATGTAACCTGATTTTGGAAAGGAGGGTTTTGTAGTTTTAGCTATTAGGGGTCTTGAAATGGGAACTCCTAGATTGCCTGGATGAATCTGGCAAATATCCTTTTGAGATGCAGTTAAGGATAGAGATCTTGAAAGAGATAGGGTCACATATAGAGAAAGGCAGAATGGAGTCATGCATGATTTAAAAGAGGCAAGGAAGGCTTTGTCCCTAGACAAAGAAAATCCCTAGAGTGAGGATGTCTATTTGAACAGCTTTATTGTGGACTTTTGTCTTCCAGAACCACGACATAATACATTTCCATTGTTATAGCAGTCCTGTATACCTGGAATACCAATCCATGTCTCCAAATGAAGTTCACAGTTCTGAAGATTCAAAATTCTGGTGTCAGCAATAGTTCCTAGTGGGAGTATTCTTTGGGACAGCATTTCCTGGCAGGGGGGTTCTGGAATAAATACCTATGTGTGAGTGTGTGTGTGTGTGTGTGTGTGTGTGTAATAAAAAGAGACAGAAAGACATAGATTACATGATTACATTTATATGGTAGGACAAAAAAAAAGAGACAAAAACATCAAGTTGACCTGACAATGACTGCTCATAGGATACCCACTGTGTTTCCAAGAAACCTTATATAAGTCTTATAGTGCATTAATCTCTTCTGAGGATGGTTCCCAATAATCTACTAATTTCTCAGGCTCTGTCAGGTTCCAGCATCTCTCAAAACAACCAAGACTACAACCCATTATTATTTTAGGAAACAATCATTCTACACCATAGCAGATAAGTTATAGTAGAATCACACAGTGGAATATTTCACATCAATAGAATATGGAGAACAAAGAACATAGATAAAGCATGTTAGGTTATGGAAGCCAGACTCAAAGTGTAGAGTCCATGGTTCAACTTGTGAAAAGTGCAAAAGCAAGAAGAGTGTTATCTTGAGATAGATGTCATAATTTGCCTTACCAACTGCTCTTACCAAAGCGAGAGAGATTGACTAGGTGGGATCATAAAGAGGTCACTAGAGTTCCAGAATAGTCTGTTAAATGATCTAGATGGTCACTTTAGAGTTATTTCCTTTATTAAAAACAATTATATATAATATTAATATACATTGCTGTATACATATTCATTTTTAAAACTAACTGTCTTAATATGAAAATATCATTTATAAAATTAAATATTTTGTGTACATAAACAGAGAGCATTCCATAGATTTATCATACCCCATTAGGCAATAGAAAAATAAAATAGTTGATTGGATGAGCATTTTTAATTCTAAGGCATAATTGTTCCTTATCGATATAGCCATATTCATATGCTCAGCAATTCTCCTGGTATAGTGATTTAGAAGATTAAGATGATTTTAAAGGATCATACTTAAAAATATTTTTAAAAATCACTCCAGGCACAAGCTCTGCAGCCAGTCCCACAACACCCAGAGGAAGCTCCACTCCCACGTGATCTAACAAGCCCAGGATCACAGGATCCCAGAATCACAGGATCACAGACACAGCTTGACTCTGAGGAATTCTGACACAACCAGGATCACAGGAAGGACAGGCTTCAGTCAGATTTAGCAAAGGCAGGTAGCACTAGAGATATCCAGATGGCAGGGGAGGGAAGCATAAGAAAATAAATAACATAAACCAAGGTCACTTGGCATCATCAGAACCTAATTCTCTCACCATAGCAAGTCCTG
>JADRCD010235160.1:0-15000 GCA_019843815.1 Montemys delectorum
CCACTGCTGGGCAATGCCCTTCCCCTCTCACGCACTAATCCTTCTCCGTCCACGCTCTTCCTGACTGGGATGGTAGAGTTTCAGTCCTCATAAATTTCTCTTCAAGGGACACTAAGAGAGCTCAGTAAAACTTCTGGGGCCTCTTTTCCCTATCTTTGGATAGGGAAAACAGCAGCACCTGGTGGCCATTTAATTCCGTAAGCCACTGAGGCTCTGCTGAGGTAATGCAGGTCGCTGTAGCTATCACCACACTGAGTGCTTTTAAAAGTAGTACACATTGGCCCTGGCCCCAAGAATGACTTAGGGAAGCAGGTAAGAAGATCTCCAATGAAGATTGTATGTGTTCTTTGAGGAGGCATAAAGTGGAGAGCCAGTGTTAGGGGGCCCAGGCCTAGAGCAGAAGAAACATGTTTTATTTCCTGGGGTGTCCCCCTTATCTGGCACAATGCCCAAGGCCTTAAGCAGAAGGAGGGGTGAGGGAGAGGCAAGCATGCCCTGGTGCCCCTCCATGCAAGAAATGGATCTGGGGCCTAGGGAAAGGACATGGAACAATTTGTGTCACCCATGAGGCAGATAGCTTTGGTTCCCCATGCCCAACATGGCCCTGAGCCACATGAAGCTCTGTGACGTTACCCTTCCCTCCCTTGGCCCCACAGGAAGGTCCCTGTCAGGTGTTTATCACTGAGTGTCTCATGGTGGGGAGAACAAGGGAGACAAAGGGGCCAGGACAGCACTGGGAACTTGATACCATGCCAGTATTGTAAAGGGGAGCCTGTGGTTAATTTTAGATGACTCCCAAGCCAGCCTACACCATGGGGCAAGGGGCAAGGAATGGGGAACAGTTCATGGGAGCTGGGATATGTCCTGTGATAGGAAATTTTTCTAGTGTTTTAGAACCAAAGCCATTCATGGATCAGCCACAGCATGAGGACTCAGAAAGGGTGGAATAGTGGGCGGTGCCATCTGTCTTTCTATCCTCGTGTCCTATGTCTCCTGTGGGACACTGAGTCCCTGGGGGGTCAGCTGGGAAACCGAGGCACCCAGAGATGTAGCAGTGTCCCAGGCATAGTGAGACAGTGGCTTCTTGGATGTGGATTCTATATGGGAATATTTCGACAGACTGGAGACAGGCCACAATGCCTCCCTGATCCCCAGAGATCTTTCTAGAAGGGTTGTTGCTCCTTTGTAGGGCTCTTAACTGTATGGTATGGAGGCCAGAAAAGAAGGGCTGACATGGGTATTCCAAAGTCTGAGAAATTTAGCCACCTTATCACATAAATGTGGGACTACAGGAAGACAGTCCCCCACCTCAGCCGTCCTGCTAGGGGACTGGAGAGCTTAGCAGATTTGGTTTTTTTCTGTGAAATGCTGTTTGGATCCCCTTCACTCTGCCTCTGGGAGATAATGACTTAAAACATCTTTAGAAATTTTCTTTAAAAATCATCTTTTGGGGCTAGGGGTATGACTCAGTTGATAGACAGAGTACTCACCTGACATGCACAAGGCCTGAGTTCTGTTCCCAGTGCCACATAAACCAGGCATTGTGGTTGCACCTTTAATCCTGCACTCAATAAGTAGAAACAGGAGAATGAGAAGTTCAAAGTTATCCTCAGCTACATAGGTCGTTCAAGGCTAGCCTAGGCTACATGAGACAATGTCTCAATGAAAAAGGAACCTAATCTCCTTTAGGATTTACTGAGTTGCTGTTGACTGGCCTCATGTAGGCTTCTGCCACAGAAGGGATTTCATGTCTGCACACAGACATGCCATCCACAGGCATGGCTGGCTCCGGTGCCGTTCAGGGGTAACTGGCCATCCCTTTTGCTCTGTTTAACTTCTGCTGCCCTTGCCTCGGCTTATTTCACAGGCAGGCACTGGGTGCCCTGGTAGACTCAGGCTCAGACCCCATACCAATCTCCCCAGAAGCAAAAGGCATCACTTCTTCATAACTCACCCCTTTAAATTCCCAGAAGAGATTCTCATTGGGCCACCTGTAGTCACATGACCACTCTCAAACCAATCAGATCTGTCTCTCCAAGACCAACAGAGGTTAAAGAGGGGACTAGAGCCTTCGGGGCCCCGTGCACACATGACCACAGGAAGGAAAAGCAGACCCTTTGCTCCTGAGGAACGCTCAGCCTGCATAGGAAAAAGAGATGGAGGAAGCAGCTAAGGGACATGGAAGATCCCAGAACACATTACACCCCAACAACAGTCAGCGGCCCAGCTCAGGCCCGAATAATCACACCCAGAGAACCAGGGAACACCACGGTCCCAGCATCTGCAAGCCTGTGACAAGGGTCACAGCAATGAGGAGATTGATTGGCTGGGGTCACAGCCAAGTCTTGGTTCCTCTTCCTGTCCAGCTGTGGATCACTGGATCAGTAATTTACCACTCTGGGCCTCAGTTTCCTCGTCTGTAACATGATGAGAGACCATGTGGCTTTCGTGGCATTTCTGTGAGAAGTGAAGAGATTACACAATGTGATTTAAGCCTGACCCGTGGTTGCAGTGACCTCAGCATCAGCTATTGTCATTCTTCTCTGGTGATCTCCATGTGACTTTGGGGGACGTGTTGGGTTTAATTTGTGATAAGAGCCCGTCACCCAATCCTAGCAGACGAGTGAGCTTGTGTAGCAAACAGGAGTAGGTTTTTTTTTTTAAGCCTGCTATTTGCTTTGGAGTGCATACACACCCTCCCTGAGACACCCCCCAACCCCGCGACGGAGAAAAGTCCTTTAAAAGCGGGTTGATCTGGATGCTTGAGTCAGTGGAGCAGCCCTTCAGAACAGTGCCCACACACTATATGAATCATCAATAGAATAAAGCCAGGAACCCATCAGTGAGTGCATGCTGAGGAGTGTCCTGGGTACACAGCTCTGCGGGCCAGCCAGGGAGTACAAAGGAAAGCAGAAAGCAGTTCAAAAAAGGGGCACCCTGCAGCTGACCAAAAAGCTCCTGGATGATCTCAGCAGAATGACAGGCCCTGATGACTGTCCAGCAATGCTCTGCCCAGCCAGGGCCACCATCACTCGCTGTGGGCTACCATTACTCATTGAGGGCCGCCATCACTCACTGTGGACCATTGTTACTCACTGTGGGCCACCATCATACACTGTGGGCTGCCATTACTCATTGTGGGCCGCTGTCACTCACTGAGGGCCGCCATCACTCACTGTGGACCACTATTACACACTGTGAGTTGTCAAAGCATCCAGGTCAAATGCTTCCAGCCCAGGCTCAACAGAAAATGGAAGTGTGGAGAGGAAAGGTCGCCTGATTCTCAGAACAAAGCCATCACTGATTTATAGAGCAGATATGCACTGAACAGTAAGCACCTACTGTGTGCTAAAAAAAAAAAAAAAAAAAAAAAAAAAGGAAGAATGAGAACATTGGCTTTGAGTCCTGAGTCATGGAGGCCCTTGAGCCAGTCTCTCCCTCTTTGAGCCTTATTATGTGTTGCATATCTACTTTGTGCAGGTTTCGAGCACACCTTCTCTTCTGTAAAGAGATGACATAGTTTTCTAACATACCCTAGGGAACATTTGTGTCACATGACTGCCCCTGGGATGTTGAGGACCAGGCAGCCTTCACAGATACCCTCTTCTGGTCCAAGGTCAGAGTAATCAGGCTAGAAACTAGTCAAAAAGTTTGGAAGCAATCTGGAAGCCCCAGGCAGCCGGGGCTTCAATCCAGACATCCTCTCCCCTAAACTCCTAAAGATCCCAAAGGGAATCACAAATAGGTCAAAAGCTATGCTTGCCCCATTACTCTCCAGCCTAGAAACGGTTCTGTTTACAGCAGGGAACTGACCCCAGCTGTGACACCATGAACTAGTTAGAGCATGCTTACCCACAGTTGTGCCAACCTTCATGGCTTGGTGCCCCATTGTCTTCCCATCATCCTTGGGATCTGGGAACTATTTTCATCCCTGCTGCCACTGGAGGAAACTGAGGCTCACAGCCTCTCCATTAACATGTATCTTCCATGCTACCTGGCTGCGATTGTGACAGACAGGAATGACTGCAGTGAGAGGGAATGTGCTGGAGGCCAGGGAAGCACTGATCCTGCCTAGGGAGGCTCAAAGTTGGGAAAGGCATCCTCTGAGCCAGGCTCAAAGGACAGGGAGGCATTGAAATGTCAGCCATAGGACAAAAGTATGATTTCAGTGGCAAACAGCATGAATGAAAACCCTGGGGTGAGAACCAGGGTGTATGTGAGATATGAACAGCTCCTAGGTCACCCTTTCAAGAGCAGGGGTCTCCAGCCACAGGTAGTAAGTGATTTGTATAGTCTGGGTTTAACTAATATGATTGTGAATCTAGATTGTCAACTTGATAAAAAGTCTAGAAGCACCAAGGAGGTAGACTTCTAGGCTAACCAATGTGGGGAAACCTGCCCACTATGGGTGGCACCATTCCCTATGCTGGGATCCTGGACTGTATAACAAGGAAAAAGTAGGCTGAGCACAGGCTTTCATTGTTCTCTGCTTCTTGACTGTGAATTAATGTGATCAGTTTTTCATATTGTGACTCCCCTTTCCCTCCATGATGGCCTGCATCCTCCTCAAACTATAGCCAAGCATAGCCTTTCCCTTAAATTGCTTTTGTCAGGGTATTTTATCACAGCACAGAAAAAGCGGATAATGAAGTGGGTTTGTTTGTACTGTGTGATCAGTCATTGCTTAGGGTGAGACTGCTGAGCCTCTCACCCTAAGTCTGTGTGATTATGAAGAGGACCTCAAGCTCCCTAAGGGTAGAGTCCTGGACAAACCTGTCTCTGGGACTAGATGAGATAAAGAAGTGAGAATTCAGGGAACTGGTTCTCATAGCAGGTTCTCTGTCGCCCCAGGGTTCCACCAGACCACAAGAGTATACCAAGCGGCTAGGATGCTGGGCTTCTGTCTCCACTGTAAGCCCAAGGCCCCACATCCTTATCCATCTCATATGGTGGTTGGTATCTGTTGAGTGACATCGTATAACATGTATCTCCAATAGTTCTGCAAGTTAAAGGTCAGGGTCAGAGAGCCATGTCTGTGAGGCCCAGTGTTCTAAGGAAGATGACAGAAGGGATGGGAGTCAGAGAAAGGGACAGAGAGATGAGGAAAGTGACTCAACCCGTCCCTTCCTTACAACTCTCTCCTACACTGACTGCCCATATCCTTGGTTACTGTCCCACTGCAGCTGACAACAACCACCACAGTGCTATTGATCTATCCATGAGGGGCAGAGCTCATGTGCCCTGGCCAGCTGGGCTTCGTAGTGAGCCAGCATACGGGTGCCCCCAGGCAAGAGTTCCTTAGTTCCTGAAAGTCCAAAGGCTTGAGCCCCAATTTTCAATTCCTTCCCCTTGCTGGGTCTCAGATTTCCCATCTGTCAAATGGACTAAGGGAAGAGAAATATTGCTTAGTATTCGGACCAGCTTGGATATTAGTGGGGCTTCAGCTCTAAGACCAGCCTGGGTCCCATGGGGCCAGGTGTGGCTCAGGACAGCCGAAACTGCTTCTCTTTACAGGCGTCTGTCACCTGAGAAGCCTAAGCAAGACAAATGAGTTACCCACACAGGTCCCTCATCTCTCATTGGTTACCTTACTCCACCTAGTGCAGTTCTGGCCCATGCCATGGTTTCAGAGAGTTATTTATAGCCCATGGAAATGAGCACCCCAGGCCTGTGTCTCCCTGGTACCCAGATAACAGCATTAGCTTCTGTCTCAAAGAGAGCTCCCCATAAACAAATCCCTGCAGTCTGTCTACAAGGTAGCCTTGTAAGGTTAATGGGTAGAAGATCTATCCCCTCTGTGAGACAGCTTTGGACAAATATTCATAGGGTTAAGAGGCAAGAGCTGGCATTTCTGGCTGGAGGATCCAGGAGGACTTCGTGGAAGAGGCAGCATTGGAACAAAACTGAAATATAAACAATTGTAGTAGGAAAGGGTGCATGGATGGAGTCACAGAGCTGAGGAAGAAACGAATATGGAATGAGCTTGGCTGGGGCTTGGGGTCAGGAACTGGAAAGAGAAGTTGTAGTCATTCAGAGTAAGCAAGCAAGAGAGGGAGGTGTTTCTTGTGACCTTCTGAAAGCCAGAGAAATAGCTCTTACGGAATCCTCACAATAACCCATACAGTTAAGTGCAAGCATTCTCTTCTTACAAACAGGGAAAACACAGCACAAGGAAGTTAATTCACCTTCCTGGGGCCACACAGATAACGCACAGAGAGGAATAGATATTCAAGATAGGCTGCAAACTCCAGAGGCTTAAAAACCAGTCAGAAGAGGGGCAAGATGGCTTAAAAGGAAGAGGTGCTTGCTGCCAGGCCTGATTGCCTAAGCTCAGTCCCCAGGTCCCAATTGGCAGGAGAGAGAAGTGACGCCCACGAGGTGTCCTCTGAGCTCCATACACGTGCTGTGGCACATGTGTGTTCACACACATGTATACGTGCGCACATACACACGGAAAGTAAAACACAACTTAAACATTTTAATCAGCATACAAAGAGATGTGGGTGTTGAAACAGAAAGCTGAAACTGAAGAGAGACAGAGGGGTTGTGGAGCTCACTGGGCATCTAGAAGAAATCCTATTGGCACCAAGGCAGCCTCTGGGGTCAGCCTTGGGGTCTTCCCTGTGTGACATTAAGAGCATCAGTGAAGTCCCTTTTTGCTTCTCCATGTAGCAGAAACATTCTGGAACATTCTAGAAAACAGTTATTACAGAGAACATAAAACAAGATGAGCCTTGCAAAATAGCATTCTAAAAGAGGGGAGAGGTCAAGCGCTAGGGAGATGGCTCACTCTTGGCACACAAACATGAGGACCTGAATTTGGATCCCTGGCACACATATGCAAAACTGGCTATGAGCAAGACAACTCTTGCTGCAGCACCAGAGAAGTGGAGACAGGGGAAATCTCTGGGGCTTGCTGGCTAGCCAGTCCAGCTGAATCAGTGAAAGGCTGGCCTCAAATATAAGATGGAGAGGAAGACACACATCAGCCTCTGCCTTTCTCACACACACACACACACACACACACACACACACACTCACTCGTGAGCACACACTCGCACACTCACATGCTCATACTCACACATGCACACTCACGCATACACACTCACACTCGCTCACACTCACATGCTCACACTCACACATGCTCACACTCACCACTCACACTCGCACACACTCACACTTGCACACACTGACACTTGCACACACTGACACTTGCATACACACTCGCATGCACACACTCACACTCACATGCACACACTTTTGGGCACACACACAGAGAGAAAGGTGGGGCTTGCCTTGTGCATTCCAGCAATGGTAAAGACTCCATGCAAACAGATGCAGAAGGAAAGCACTGAAAGAATCATCTAGAATGTGCCTGTACTGGACAGCTGGAATGCTCTTGGCCATGTCATTCCAGGAGCACTGTTATCTATGGTTGCAAGTTATGAGCCACAGAAGGGACCTAGTTGCATAGAATGGCAGAGAAGAGTAGCTGTGGGGTTCCAGAAAAAGAACTAACCTGGAACCCTAGCCAACTGAGATGTGTGTTGTTCTGTGGCAGGTCTGACGGAACAAGTGTCTTTTGGAGAGCTCTGGAGTGGGTGGAAGGACAATAAACTCCACCCATCACTGAGGATCCCAAGCAGAGCTGTGGTGGAAAGTGTGTAGCCCCAAGCTCTCCACAGCATTGTGGGCCACTTCCCATGATATCGTCATCACACAACAGTAGTGAACAAGGGGTTGGGAAGGTATAAGCAGCATTGTGGCCATGCCACACAGACTCCCCCAGGAGAGAGACCTAGGGAGGCATGCTCAAAGAAGTAGTAAATGATGGCTTAGAGGTTTCAATGTCTTTTTCATTAATTAATTAATTAATTAATTTACATTGGGATCTCAGCTTCCTCTCCCTCTTCTCCTCTCAGACCCCCCCTCTTGCCTCCTCTCTCTCATCTCTCCCTCTCTCAGAGAAAGGGGCAGCCTCCCATGGATATCAATCTGCCTTGGCATACCAAGTTGCAGTAGGACTAGGAACATCTATTGAGGGTAGACAAAGGTAACCCAACCTGGGGAAAGGGATCTAAAGGCAGCCAGCAGAGTCAGAGATAGCCCCTGTTCTAGTTGTTAGGGAACCCACATGAAGACCAAGCTGCACATCTGTTACATATGTGGGGGACCTAGATCCATCCCATGCATGCTCTCTGGTTAGTGGTTCAGTCTCCATAAGCCCTTATGGGCCTAGGATAGTTGTCTCTGTAGGTCTTCTTGTGGTAGCCTTGACCTCGCTGGCTCCTTCAATCCTTCCTTCCCACCCTTCCATAGATTTCCTAAGCTCCCTATAAGGTTTGGCTGTGGGTCTCTACAGCTGTTTCCATCAGCTGTTGGGTGGAGCCTCTCAGAGGAGACAAGCATAGCAGAGTATCATTAAATAGTGTCTGTCGGTGGATGGCTTTCTCTAGTGGGATAGGTCTCAGGTTGGACCATCTCTAGTGGGATGGGTCTCAGGTTGGGCCAATCATTGGTTGGCTGTTCCCTCAGTCACTGCTCCATCTTTATCTCTACACATCTTAAAGATAGGACAAATTTTGGGTTAAAGGTTTTGTGGATGGGGTGGTGTCCCCCTCCACTGGAAATCTTGCTTGATTAGAGAAGGTGGCCATTTTAGGTTCCATTATCCTATGTTGCTAGGAATCTTAGCTAGGTCACCCTCATTGGTTCCTGGGAGTTTCCCTTGTCTTAGGTTTCTAGCTCATCCCAGAGATGCTGCCCCCACAACCCTCTGCCTCCGAGTTTAATTCTTTTTTCCCCCAGTTCTCACTCCTTCCATCCTCCCCCGACTTCATCCCTGTTATTCTTATCCTAAACCCTCCTCCACCTAATTCCCTCCCTCCATCCACCCCAATATCTAATCTACTTCCCCTTCTCAGTGAGATTTTACCACCACCACCCCCCTTGGTCCCTGCTTGTTACTTAGCTTCTTGGGTCTGTGTTTGTAACATGGTCATCCTATATTTGATCCACTTACCATGTGTGTCTGTTCTGGACCTGAGACAGTTCCAGGTTCTCTGGAAGGGCAGCCTGTGCTCTTGAACACGATTTCTCTAGCATCGCACTCACCTTTTAGATGGCAATTTATAGAATTATGAACTTATATTACAGAATTCTAATGACCGCTTAACAAGAGGGTATGAACCACCCCAGTCAGTGAAGAGTGTCTCCTCTAGAAGGTGATTGGCTGTGTTTGTTCACATGCTCACCCATAGGCCAAGAAGATGGCATTTCTTGATTGGCAGCTCTCAGAACTCTTCGCGTGAGGAAGTCCTTATGTCCTGCAGGAAAGAGCTTCATTCAAGCCAAGCCCAGCACATGCTTTGTCTCTCTCCTCTTCATTCCTTTAAGATGTATTTCTGCAATTACATTTTTCTTGCCTTCTGTTTTTCACCTTTCACCATTACTTCCATTGCCTTCTCTCCTTCCTACTGACCCCTTTCATTCCCTTCTCTTTCGTATCTCTTCTCCTTCCTTTCTCTCCCCTCCCCTTTCTGTCTCTCCTCTCTCCTTCTTTTCTTCCTAACTTACAATTACACACATTCCCAGGGTATTTTAGAGGATCCAGGTATAACCCAAGAAGGACAAGTGGAAGGAGCTGAGAGGTACAGGGACCCTGAGTGGCCATGCTGGGCCCCGCCCAGCCATCATCTTCTCCAGCACCAGAAATAACTAAACTAAGCAGCCTCCTCAATGTCCATCCCTGCCTGCATGGCTTCTCTTGGAGATCCCTTAGGGAATAGATACCCAAAGGTAACAAGCATCCTGGAGCAGACCCTATGAGGATTTGTGAGGTGAAGGGGACACCCGAGGCTCTTTGGTGGCTGGAAGCTGGAATAGCTCTCTAGTCTCTGAACCTCTCTCAACACACAGGCAGGTGGTCATACCAAGATCCACTGATACACCAGGATCAGGAGTCCACGTGCAAACTTCTGCTGTCCCTTACTTGAGACCATGTGGTGGACAGAAGGCCATCAGGGGACCTGGGTAGGAAGGGAGTCTATAGGGAAAGAGAATTAGACCCCATCTAGAAACAGCCAAGTAGACACTGGCCTCTTACCAGCAGCTCATACATGTAGGAGGGAGGCACCACCACTCACCTCACTTGGTGGAAGAGAAAACCGAGGCACAGAGAGATTGACTGACTTGTCCAGGTCACATGGTTGTGGGAAGAAAACCTAGGCCTGGGATAAATGAGAAGCCATGGTCTTGACCACTTGTCATGAGAGATGAGGGGCATCCACAGGACTCTTCTTCCTGCCTTGGAGGTATTGGAGTCCAGCTCAGCAACCTGACACCTTTCACTTTCTCCTAAACACACTCGGGGCCAGATATGAGTGGGTCGGCCGGGCTGGCAGATATGTGATCTGCCGATGAGACTGAGGTGTCATTTGCCCTGTATATCCAATGTGCTAGATGTCTGCGGATGCTGAGGGTGCGTGTGGCTGCTTTCAGGCCCTGTGTCTACTTCGTGGGTTTGTCACTGTGTGAGCTCAATCATCTCCATCCATAGTCTTTGTACATCACAGAGTTCATGAGAATAAGCTTGCTGTGGCCCACCCCATCAGAGGGCCTCTGAGCTGGCCTGAGCTGGCAGAGGAACACCCCAGCTGCCCTTTGTTAGCCTTGGGTCACAAGAGGGAGGCTGGGCAACATCTGGGCTTGGCTGTGGTGGGAGGCAGAAGGCTTCCTCTTAAATCAGAGGGGCAGGACTCCAGTTATCCAGAGGCCTAAGCAAAGGAATGGGCTTGGACACCACGGGGCCAGGCTGCAAATCTTTCTCTCTTGTGTCCCTACTTTGGGTCTGATGGCTGTTTGATCTTGGACTTTGAGCTCTTCTACTGTTCCACACCCACTCAGGCTTGTCCAAAGCGTGCTAACAAGTGCCATGGGAGCAGCCAGGCTTCAGGTCACTAATGAAGAACATGCTGCTGCGTGGGGCCTGATAGAGGCCTCACATGGATGGGGCAAGCCAGCTTGGGGAAGGGAGGACAAGCCCTTTACTGCAGCGGCTGCTGTCTGTGTTGCCAGCATCTTTCCAACGAGACCAAGGCACTGTGTGCTACGTCACACCCAAACAAGTAGCCGACCCCAGCTCTGTTCCCTCAGCCCTCAAGTGGGTTCCAGCTCTCCAGTTCACATGGCCCTTCAAGACCTCTGGGCAAACATGCCCCCTCAGTCCTGAACTTTCAACTTTGTCCCTGAACTTGATAGGCGTGGTGACCTTCTGTTAACACGCTTTCAAGTGATAGTTTAATAACACAATGACTGTCTGAGAAAGAATTACCTCTAGTAGATGCGGGGCTGATCAGCATGAGGCTTAAGGGCACTGGCCTGGCTCCTTTGTGGAAATAAACAGACTTAAGACATAAGCATGGGAGCTGAAGCCCATGGACACCTATTGTGTTCTAGAATATTTAGAAACTGGCTTTGATGCCGGAGGCAATGGCCTGGCCAAGTGTGTGCATATCTACCGATGATGAGGTTTAGCCTTCCAAAACCTCTTAAAGCTCATCCATGCATTTCTTGAGCACCTATTGTGTGCTGAGCAGAGCTCTAGGCACAGCAGTTCATGCAATCGCCAGTGTGCCTGTGTTCATGGGACTTGCATGTGAGCATGGGCGGCAGGAAAAGGCCAAGGAACCGAGCAGGGCAGGAGCTTTCCCAGGATTCTAGAGGCCCTAGGGGCTGCAAGCAAAAAGCTACACTGAGGAATAGCACAGGGGGGTGTCTAAGCACCAGGATAGGGAGACATTAGGAGCTGGAAGACGGACAGGAGAGGGTGGGCAAAGGCTGAGAGATAGGGTCTACCTAGGGCATGGGACTGGAGGGCAGCAGACAGGGAGTGGAGGCCATGCAGGGGTTAGAGGCTGTCCTCTGAGGTGTGGGACATTTCTGGAGGGGGGTGGGAAAAGCAGCATGTTTGTTTTGGCCAAAAGCCTGCAAAGCGGGTTCCAGACTGTCAGTCTCACAGGGAAGGAACAGCTGAGGCCTAAGGGGAGAAGTTGCTTGCCCATCGAGCTGTAGCATGGCCACTATTTTAGCACAGACCTGTGCTAAGCGCCTCTCATTGCCTACTAACTGTGGTGTGCTCACCTCGAGGATGTCCTTGGCTCCAGGCTTCTGGCATCATGCTCTACACCTGACTGCCCCGGCACTCTGTTCTGTCATTTTGTTTCATGGCTGGGCCTCAGGCTGAACATAACTTGGTGGAATGTGATTTGAAGGTTCGTTCAGAACATCACGTCTCCCATACAGTTGCAAGTAGCTACATTCTCGGTTGCTAGGCAGCCAGGTACAACCCAGCGCAGCGGGGTTGGGGAGGGGTGGATGACTCAGCCTAAGCATCCACCCTTCTTTGCCAATGTGCCTCAAGATACATACAACCCCTCCCAGACAGGCCAGGAAAATCCCGGGGCAAAATGGATGCAAGCAGAAAAGGCAAACAGTTCAAATCAGACAGAACAGCTTCTGCCCCCAAAGGAAAATTGAGCCAAGGCTCTCCTTTAGAAATAATAGGAAAAGTTCTTTACGGCCATCATGGTGAACCAAGTTTTTTGTTGTTGTTGTTGTTTTGTTTTTGTTTTTTTATCACCACTTCTAATCCATAGCTAGCTAGCTTCCATCTTTATTTTTTTTAAACTTTTATTGCATTATGATGAGAAAAGTTACATGATTTCAATTTATCTGAATTTGTTAACATTTAAAAACATATTTTAAGTAAATAGAATTAAATCACATTCTTGTTTCCCTTTTGTACCCCCACTCCTCCCAGAGACTCCCCCGTCAATACCTACAATATCTTTTTTGTCATATTCCTTAGGTGGACCACGTTTTTGACCAGGCACCAAACACTGTTCCCACCAGGTTCACATATGCGACTGGTGCATCTTTGCCCCACAGTATCCCTGCAAGAGTGGTACTGTTCAGACCCCCACTTTATAGATGGGAAGAACAAGGCACCATGGAGATTAATATGTCCAGCCTGCGCACAGCAGGTTAAAGTACTGTAGCCTTAAGCCCAGCATCAGGATTAGCAGAGGCAATGCAGGACTGAAGGATGGACTGAGGACCAGAAAAATAAAAACCCCAGGGGATTCTCATTAAGACTGAAGCCATATCAATCAGTTTACACTTTATTAGCAAAGAGTTGAGGTTGGCGGAAAGGGTCTAGGGGACGGTGGATCTGATATGGATGGTGGCAGGGCCATGAAAGAAAGAGAAGGGGAGCTGAAGAGACTAAGGGGAAACAGCAGCTGGGTGGAGCTTGGCCCAACATCACCAAGTCTGCCTCCTCACAAATAGCAAAACTCAAGGCCTCTGTGGGGAACCAGCCATGATCTCTTTGTGTGATTCAGTAGCAGGTGTGCTATGGCGACAGATGCCCCAGCCTCAGCTCAGCTCCACTGCTTGGCTGCCTTGAAGCCCCATGCTGGTACCGTTTGAGATGTAGGGTCTCCAAGCAGTTGAGTGTGACAGGTCTCTGTGCCCTTTGGAGACGGGATATACCTAATGCTCCGGATGCAGCAGCTATGAAGTGTTCACTTGAATATGTGAACAAAGAAGAATGAGAATGGGGGGGTGGAAGGAAGGAAGGAAGGAAGGAAGGAAGGAAGGAAGGAAGGAAGGAGTGAAGAGGAAGTCTGCCACGCTCCCTAAGGGAGGAGAGGCCAGACTACATAGTGAGAGGAAGGAGCCTTGCTGAGGGGCCAGTGTAGAAATAGACAAGAGAAAAAGGTTTAAAGTCTGAATTTAAGTGTGACCTCAGTAGCAAAGAAAGGTTGAACCCCAAAACACCAAGGAGACTGATCTCCATGAGCAGCCAGAGGAGGAGCAGATGTGTGAGAAACAAAGAGTTTGGTTGACAGGCGTGTTCAAAACCACAACAAAAGGCCGTCCTTGTGTGCACTACAAGATTCTCTCCCAGGTATTGAAAACAAAATGAAGATAGATTAAAGACATCCCAAGTCCTTCCTCTCCTAACCCACACCAGTGACAGACATGATTAATCAATCCCAGTGCTCAGATCCCATCACATCTTAACACTAATGACAAGTCTAGTATCTGAGAAGACCTCCGAGAGCCTGTGACGATCTAGGTCTCCTTGCAGCCAGAACCCCAAGTTCTGTCCTCCCCAGCAGGAGAGACATAGCCCACTTCCTGTCCCTTCTCTGACAAAGGAGGCCACCCACCTCCAGCAGGAATATCACCGATATATAACCAGAGGCCTGTGGCTTCTATGCCATCCAGGGCTCTGGTATTCTGAATCCAGTGTGGTGCTTCAAGGCAGCCAAGCAGTGGAACTGAGCGCAGGCAGAGGCACCTGCTACTAAATCACATGAAGAGGCCTTGAGTTTTGCCATTTGTGAAAAGGCAGACTTAGTGATATTAGACTAAGCTCCACCCAGCTGCTGTTTTCCTTCAGCCGTTATGACTGTTGAATTTGCTCAGGCTAGCCCCTCACTGAGCCCCTATACTGCATCTCACACCAGAAATGAACAGCATTCCCACAAGGAAGGGAAGTTAAGTCCTGCCACACCAGACTGCAGACTCTGGCACCCAAAGTGAAGAGGGCAGCCCTAGGCTGTGGTGAGGGCAACAGAGGGACCTTGGAGAGTCTGCAGGAGAAATGCACTGGGCCTTTTGGTTACTGACAGAATTCCTATGAAGCCAGGTGAAGCATCACCACGAACAACATGCCTGGTAAATGCTAACCCGTGCCCAGGAGACTCCAACACACAGCAGTGCAGAGTCGCAAGACCATGGAGAAAGAACTTGATAGCTGCCTGAGCCAGTACAGCTCCCTCTCTGTGGAGTGTGTCCCTCTGCAGTTGAATCAGGGACTCTGTCCTTTAGAGGCATAGGGTACTACTACTAACCAAAAGTCACTGTGTGTCAAGCACTGGGTGCCCCACACTGCTGCATAGCCCTCTCATCACCCTCTGGAACCTGCAG
>JADRCD010235161.1:2133-16971 GCA_019843815.1 Montemys delectorum
AAAAAAGAAAAGAAAAATAAAGAAAAAAAGAAATCTTTAGATAGGGATCATTCTTACTACAAGGGTGTGCTCAAAGTGCACACATCTTCATGGGAGGGAGGCGGGAATTTAACATAGACAGGATAGAAGGTACTTGGACCACAACAGCAGAAATTGGTATGATGCCTTCAGAAGCCAAAGAATGTGGCAGACACCAGAAAACAGAACAAACAAGAAAAAGACTCTTCCCAAACCCTCAGAGGAGGTGCAGGTTTGGCTCAGTGAAACTAATTTCATATTTGCACCCTCTAAAACCATAAGAGAGTAAATTTGTCACTTAAGTCACTAGCCGCAGAGCCATTGGGAACTGAGGAAATAAGAAGCAGAGGCCACTGCGGGGGGCGGGGGGGGGGGGGGGGGGGGGGTGTGTGGCACCATTCACAAGGGTAAGGGACCAGAGAACATGGTAGTGAGGACTTAACACAAGTCCACAGCACACACAGGACAAATCTGAACAAGAAACACACAATGAGAAAGCTGGTGGTCTCAGTCATCTCAACTCTAAATATACAAAAGCTTTCAACGGACTTTAAAATATTCAGGTCTCACGCCGCCACCCCCTCCCTCTTTTTTGGAAACTTAAGACATGGTTTACATACAGTCTCCATCATCTGACATTTACTGTGGTTACAAGAGGAGCCAGCCCCTGGAGTGACACAGTGTCTCGGGAATGTCTGCTCCTTGACTAGAAGTCCAAGAGCCATCTGGACTGTGGGTCACTTACTTAGGCCATTTAGGTTGGCAATTTTTTCAATGCAGTTTGTAGACAGGGAAAGCTTCCTTTAAAAAGAAAAAAGAAAAAGAAAAATTTTAATTAATAAGAAAAACCTAAGTGGAATGTCAGAAGTTATTCATCTATAATAATGCCCATGGAAGATTTTAAAATTCATGTTTCTTTGTATACTGAATCCTTTTCCCCTTCAGTCATAGAATTTAACCCTTCATTTTGAAATCTTTTTTCCCGTTGATTATAAGAGTTAATACACATTCATTATAGAGAATTAAAAACAAACTTTTAAAGGGTATTTGGTGTTATCTATTAAATGTTTAGTATATGTATTCTTTGATCAAATATTTCATTTTTTGAGATATTATTTTTATTGCATTTTACAAATGAAATTGAGGTGCAAAACTGTTAAACAATTTTCCCAATATTACACAGTTACAAAACGGCAGGGCCAAAATTGAAACCCTAGAACATATATCTTACCCTCATGATTTGACTTGAGGAGGAATTATTCATTTTTAATCTGCTTGAAAAAGCAAAGGCAATTACTATATAAGTAGCTGGTAAGTAAAGGGTAAAGCTGCATGTTTTCTAGCTACTCACCCACTCTTGACCACTAGCAGTGGAAAGAGGAATGTCTTTAAATCTAATACTATGGTTGGGAAGAAATTCTCTAATTCCTCTTAAGGTAGCCTGTCCAAAAGATGTCCACAAAACCACGAACAGGCTGGCTCTCCCTGTATGCTTTCTGAGGACATGCTTTGATGTATCACAAAAAAACAAAACAAAAAAACCAAAAAACCAACCCCCCCCCCAAAAAAACCCAACTTGCTGCCCTTCAGACGGCTTTATGATAAAAACATATGTTGATTACGTTGAAGTCATGCTTAAAGCAAAATGTTTTCCCCTGTGCTATGGTATGCTTTCATCACAAGGAACAAGTGGTACGCAGTAACCAAATATGTTTGCTTTTCCTTTTAAGCCAAAGAGATCAGTCTAGCAGGTTGGAAGATATGTGCCCAGGAAGGGTCCAATTCATTTATGTAATAAGACGGACACTAAGGCTGCCTTGGGAGACATGATACTGCTGTGAAGCTGGGACTGGCTTATCTCCCACAGAAAGGGCAAGCGAAGGGACCCGAATTACATAAACACAGGGTGAAGAACAGGAAAGACCCTCAGGAACACTAGAGTACTCTACAGCCCTGACTAGAGACAAGGAAGTATGCAAACATGAGCATAATGTCTCAAAGTATTGTTTCAAGTTAGCTTAGAAAGTAAATGAAAGGAATTAATATCAACCTGATATTTAAAGACCTAGAAGTAAAATATAAAATAAGTATAATTTGATCCCAACTAGAATTTTTTTGTTTCTTTTTATGAGACAGGACTTCCTCTGACCCTGTGCTAAAAAGATCGTCTGGCCTCAGCCTCCCGGGGGCTGAGATTACAGGCATATCCACCATACCCAGTCTCATTACAATTATTCTCAAATGCTAATACCAGTCCCATAATGTATTCTAATTTAAGTTGATGTTAATTCTTTTTTTCATACTTACTGTATTTTCCAGGCATTTTGAACTGTATTTTAAAGTTTTGTTTTGTTTGTTTCATTTTTTAAGGAGTGATCTCTTGGGCATCTAGTAAATAAACATGATTTTTATTTTGGTGGGTAACTTTACAAGAGAAAGAAATGGACTGTTAATTTTGTTTTACTATTTTATTGCTGTACTGTGGGTAGAACTCGAGGCCTTGCACATGCAAGTGCTAGACAAGTCCTCTTGTATGGAGTCTGACCTCCACGCCACCTTTTACCCTATGTGCGGAGGATGTGCATGTGTGCACACACAGGTGGAGGCCTGAGTCCATCACTCTTCCACCTTGTTCACTGAGGCAGGCTCTCTCAATCAGACTCAGAGCACACTGATACAGCAAGCTTGCTTTGGGGATTCCTTGTCTCTGCCCTTTGAGTTTGGAATCACTGAGCACTGATATGGGTTCTGGAGATCTGAACTCCAGTTCTCAGTGTTTGGCAAGTGCTTGGACCACTGACCATCTCTCCATTTCCCTTCCCAGACAGTTTTATTTTTTTATCTTATTCTGAAACAGTCTTGATAAGTTCCCCAGGTTAACTACCCCCTGCTTAGGCAGTAGGCTGCATAACAAAGTAACAATTTATTGTGTTATCTAGCTTATCCCAAAAGGCTAGGAAATTTCAATTTATGAATATTTTATAAAAGCTGCACAAAAAATGTTGTATTTTTCAGTATCTATCAATAATTTCATAAACCAAGTTTTCACATTTGGCTTTTTCAAGTGAGAAATTAAAATAAGCACCAACAAAGACCACAGAAAGCAAACATTTTTATAGTTCGTATATGAAAAGAAAGGAAAATGTAACAACAATAAGAGGGTGAGAAGGGGGACTTACTCGCAGTTACCGAGTGTGGATAGAGATGCGTCCATCTTCTCTATGGGGGGAATCTGGGCATACAACTTTATTTCTTTGGCATCAGATGGCTTCTGACCAGTCTTTTCTTCCTATGGGAAAAATTAATTAGGCACAAAATGATCCTTAGTTGTAATGTGGAACAAAAGAAGTTGGAATTTCATAAGGCCTTCCAATGTTTGTTTCAAAATAATTACTATACCTTAATAACTTAGATTACTAGCCCCCATTTACTTATTGGCATTTATTCTTAGGTCTTATAGCCAAGCCTCTGTATACCTGGGCCAGATAACTGTTAAGACCTACAAATGGATATAAAAAGAAAAGAACTTCTATTTGTAATATTTAAGTCCTTTAAGAGTCTATTAAGTAATGACTGGGTGGTGGCAGTGCATGTCTTTAATCCCAGCGCTCAGGAGGCAGAGGCAGGTGGCCCTCCATCTTCATGTCCTCCATCCCTCAAGCCTAGAGCTGGGCCAGCATCTTACATGCTTCTGGGGATCTGAACTCAGGGCCTGCTGCTTTTGTAGCAAGCACTTGCCCCAGCCTCTCAATGCCTACTTTTGTCACATTTATAGGTTAGGGTAAAGGAAACCTTACACCTAGTAGATCTTCAGCAAGTGTTGGATTATTTGTGCTAACATGATGGGCCTAGAGGACTTGTTTATTTTGGATTAAATGCAAAAGACCCAGAGGACAAATATTTCATGTTTCATTCATGTGTGGAGGTTAAAAAAGTTGATCTTATCTCATAAGAAGTAGACTAATAGTTACCAGAGGCTGGGAAACACAGGGAGGAAAGACAAAATTAGCCAGATAGGAGGAGCAAGCTGGAGTGTTCTCTGGCACAGTAGAGCGATTATGATAAATTTGTGCATTTCAGATAAGACTTCTTCATGCAATCAGGGTGGTGCGGCCATAGACTATGTATTTCAAAAGAGCTATAAAGGAAGATTTTTTTTTTTCGAGTCAGGGTTTTCTCTGTATAGCTCTGGCTGTCCTGGAACTCACTCTGTAGACCAGGCTGGCCTCGAACTCAGAAATCCACCTGCCTCTGCCTCCCAAATGCTGGGATTAAAGGCGTGAGCCACCATCACCCTAAAGGAAGATTTTTATTACCACAAAGAGAAATGAAAATTTTGAGGTCAAAGACATGGTAATTACCTTAAGAAAATTATATGTTTTAAATATGTATGAAAATGTCACATCATACTCTATACATCTGTATAATCATTACCTGTCAACTAAAACTTTTAAATGTTAAAAAAAGAGAATGTTTGGTTATTCAATGAAAAAATATGCTTAATGCCTACAAAGATCTTAAACTTAAAGACTACTGGATATAATGTAACTAGAAATAGAATCTATGAACCAAAACTAAATGAAGCCAAAACAAAATGAAACCAAACATTAGCTACTATGAACAGGTAAGATAAAGTCCTAAAATACAACTTAAGGAACACTAAATCTGAGTTTAGCCCATACTCTTCCTTTAACAAATTTTATGAAAATTTAGCCAAGCAGAAATGTGCATGTGTGTGTGTATGCATGTGTGTGTCTGTGTATGTGTGAGTGTGCTTGCACAAGTGTACCTATGAATGCCAGAGACTGATATTGGGTGTCTTCCTCAATCACTGTCTTATTTATTTATATATTTAGTTTTAGCTTTTTGAGGCAGGGTCTTTTGTATTCCAGGCTGACTATGAACACACCACATAGTCAAGTGTGACCTTGAACTTATGTTCATACTACTTCCATGTCCTGAGCGCTAAGATTATAGGCATGCACAACCCTGCACCAGTTTATGTGGTGCTGGGGATCAAACCCAGAGCTTTGTGTATACGAGGAGAGCGTCTACTCTCCCAGTTGAGGTTCAGCCTTAACATCGTCCTTCATTTTTGAGACAGTGTCTCCCACTGAGCTGGAAGCTTGCAGATGCAGCTAGCTTGGCTGTGATTCCCCAGGAATCCCCCTGTCTCTACCTCCTCAGCACTGGGATTTACAGGCGCTAGCTACTGCACCTGGCACTGAGTGTGAAGGCTGGAGATGTGAACTCAGGTCCTGTACTTATGCAACAAACAAACTACTGAGCCGCTTGCCCAGTCCCAAGAAATGAATCCTTAAATGCAGTTAGAATAAACACAAAAATGTGTAGGCACTAAAATTAGGATTCAAATATCTCATTATTGTATTCACTTTTATCTATTTCCCAAATACCTAGGCTGCTTGTTCAAAGTCTAGCTATAGATAGATAGAGATGCATGGTTTGCCAGGCAGTGGTGGCGCATGCCTTTAATCCCGGTACTTGGGAGGCAGAGGCAGGTGGATTTCTGAGTTCGAGGCCAGCCTGGTCTACAGAGTGAGTTCGAGGACAGCCAGGGCTACACAGAGAAACCCTGTCTTGAAAAACCTAAAAGAAACAAAAAAAAAAAAGAAAAGAAAAGAAAAAGAAAAGAAAAAGAAAAAGATGTATAGCTCAATGGTTAATAAGACAGTAAATCAGGAGCTAGGTGTGCACGCCATGGTAGTGCACTTGCTGAGCATGAGTAACCCTTGGGTTAATCCACCCCAGCACCACTACACACACACACACACACACACACACACACACACACACAAAATATCCCCAAAGAGATCATTTGTCCAATTTTCCCCAGTGGTAATGTTCATCAGAACTATAAAATACCACAGCCAGGGTATGGTTACTGATGATTCAGCATTTACTCAGATTTTCCACAATCTGCCTGGTACCATTTGTGTTTATGAATGTGTGTATATGTATACTGTATGTTAACTCTTTATACAATTCCATTACTTGTGTAGGCTCAGGCATCTACTACCACAGTTCCCAAATCACAAGAATCTCTTGTGCTGAATGGTCAGATATAAACAGCAGCTCAAATTTTCCTCATCTAGTTTCTAAAAGAAGGAAAAGCCATCTACTCACCCATCTGGACAGGGCTTCTTTGATTGTTGTTGCTTTTGCCTTAAAGAGTGGGGGGAGAAGAAGCAAAGGCAGTGTTTAGTGCTGTGATTTGGTGATTCAGCTTTAATGCAATAATTACTGGCCTTGGCTTCTACCATTAAAGCATTCAATTCTTTCTTTGAAATTCTAAGATATAAGCACAATTAATCTCCTAAGAACCCAGTGATTTCCTTAAATACCTCTTAGGGAAAATGTGGAAATTATTGTGTCATATTCAAATATTTTACTCCAATTTGGTTTATAAATAAATAGCTTTCAGTATTTGATATTAAAATAGATCTTTTCCACTGATTCTTTTTTTTAAATTTTATTTATTTACTTATTTTTGTTTTTTTGAGACAGAGTTTCTCTTTATAGCCCTGGCTGTCCTGGAACTCACTCTGTAGACCAGGCTGGCCTCGAACTCAGAAACCCTCCTGCCTCTGCCTCCTAAGTGCTGGGATTAAAGGCTTGCACCATCACTGCCTGGCTATTTTTATTTTTTTAAAGATTTATTTATTAATTTTATGTAAGTACACTGTATCTGTCTTCAAACACTCCTGAAGAGGGCATAGATCTCATTACAGATAGTTGTGAGCCACCGAGTGGTTGCTGGGATTTGAACTCACGATCTTCGGAAGAGCAATCAGTGCTCTTAACTGCTGAGTCATCTCTCCAGTCCTTTCCACTAAATCTATATCTTTTTTAAATATCTTAACATCAAAAAGTGAACGTACATTCTAATTATGAGCAATTTACAGTCACTGTGGCAAGATAGCTGTGATAAACTTTAGAAAAATATTAACAATTTTATCATAATATACTTCTTTTTCATATCTGCAAAGGATAACCTGACCAAAAAAACTGGCTCTAGGGCTTTGGAAGGGAAGCATTATATTTTACAAATAAAAAAATATATAAAAGAACATTTAAATATATGTAAAAAGAATTTTTAATACACAGCTCTATTAATAAGTACCAGGAGGCTGGAGAGGCCTCTCAGTTGTTAGGAGCACTGATCACTCTTCCAGAGGACCCGACGTAAGCTCCTGGCATCCATGCAAAGCAGCTCAACCCTCTGTAACTCCAACTCCAGGGGATGTGTCCCTCTGTACACACACACACACACACACACACACACACACATACACACACACATACACATGATTAAACATAATAAAAATGGGGAGCTGGTAAGATGGCTCAGTGGTTAAGAGCACTGACTGCTCTTCTAGAGGTCCTGAGTTCAATTCCCAGCAACCACATGGTGGCTCACAACCATCTAAAATGGGATCTGATGCTCTCTTCTGGTATATCTGAAGACAGTGACAGTGTACTCACACAAGATAAATAAATAAATTTAAAAAACATAATGAATCTTAAAAATAAATATTCTAAATGACAGGAAAGTATCTAGTATAATTTAATTCCAATTTAATTTTCTTAGTAGAACATAAAATGTTTCATCTAATAATAAATAGCATCTTTGTTTCAATTTAGCATATTAAAAACTTTGAAAGCATACAACAGGAGATGTCCTTAATAAATTAAGAGGATTCATTAACAACAGCAAAAAGAAAAAATGTAAGATATTAATATATCTAGGAAGTAGAATTCTGTACTAATAACTCTTGTATCAAAAAGGGTCTTATAAGTTCAAAAAGAAAAAAGAAACTGCTGAGGTATTCCTCAATGGTCAGAATGCTTCCTCTCCATGTCCAAAGCCCAACACCAATCCTCAGGACCAAAGATGGGGTGGAAGGGGAAGCCAAAATTTGATAGGAAACTTTTATTGGCATTGGTATTGCCAGAAAACATGGTATAAGACTCAACATACTTTAGAAAGTTATCAGTACAAACTGAAAGAAGACAGAAGAAAGAAAAAGGACGAAGTCAAACCAGAAGAGATTAAAAACACTAAAAGGAGGTTCTTATATCTCTTGCAAGCTTGACTGGGCAAAAAATGAAAGACACGTAAATTAAAAATAAAGAATATGAGGAATATTAATAACTAGATACTTCAGAGATTTTAGAAATAAAATATTTAGAAGCAAGATATGGCAATAGCTTTGAGACACAACAACGTATGTATTCCTAGAAAAAAAGAGCCCCAATTATCAAAAGCTTTGAGCAGACTAACATTTAAAGCATTCACATGGAATCAAAGACTTAGCTAGTTCTCTTCCCCCAAAGTTCCAAGTGAGTCCTAATAACTTTTCAAGAACAAATATTCTTTGTTACACAAGTTGTTTCAAAAACCAGAAAATGTGGGGAAGCTGTACATCTGTGAGGAGACTGTAAACTGTCACAGCCACAGCACAGAGCCCTCTGGATTTTTCGTTATAGACTTGATTCTAGAGACATCATCAGAATCTTCAAAGCCAATGACGTATAATGACTATTAATGACCATGATCAAAATAGTCTATCTTGGCCAGGTAGCGGTGGCACACACCTTTACTCTCAGCACTCTGGAGACAGAGGCAGGAGGTTCTCTGTGAATTCAAGGCCAGCCTGGTATATAGAGTGAGTTCCAGGACAGTCAGGGCTATACAGAGAAACTGTGCCTCAAAAAAGAAGAAAGAAAGAAGAGAAGAAAGAAAGAAAGGAAGAAAGGAAGGAAGGAAGAGAAGGAAAGAAAGAAGGAAAGAAGAAAAAAAGTTTGTCTTAACAATTCAAGCAAAACAGACCAATCTCTAAGTGTAGATCATTAATTCATGGATTGGAGGGAATCATGGTTACTTTAGTAAGTGCTAGAAAACATACACATTCTACACTGCATAATAAAAGCTGTCAGGTGAGAATTAAACTAAAACAAATACCACACCTCAGGGAACTCAGCTAGTTCTACAACTGTTTGCTGTATATCTACTTTGTGACTAGCATACTTCTATGTTGTATTTTTTTCTGAGTCCTGAGATGATAGGTGTGCACCGTCATGTCTGGCTTTCTACTTGATTCTGACATGTCAATGAACGAAACAGATTCCTGCCCTCCTAGAACTTAATTTAAAATTTATTTAAGGAAGTAGATGTATATATATATGTGTATGTGAAATATGCACATGCATATGTATAAACCTGATCTATATGTAACCATATATATACACCATATTCATACATAAAGTAAATAAATATAACATATACAAAGATAAATAAATATGAGCAAAATAAGTACTATGTAAAATAAGTAATGTATTAGAAAGTTAAAGTTATTAGTGGTATCAGGTTATACGCATATATGTGTAGCGAACACATCTTTTAAATAAGCTGGTCAATATGAACTGACTGGGACTACAACATTAAAATAATTTTCTTTGGGATCCCAAACACATCAAGGATGACCGTAATCGCATCTAGTTTAACACAAGGGCTCTTTGTCAATGTTTTAATAAAAGAAGTACAAACTGGAATGATCAAAAGGAGGAGATTAAACCATCACTGAGAGCAGATGGTGCTCAATGTCTGTTAGTACAAATGGTTCAGTGAGTGGACCGCACACTGACAAAGCTAACAACAAAATCGGGAGAAGACAGTTTCCACTTGAAACCAATATAAGGCCATGATGGCGGCATGTGGTATATACACGAAGCTACTAAAATTCACAAACAAAAAAATTTAAATTAGCAAAACTATGAATTAGCAACTCATAGATAGCCAACCCTAGACAACCAATTAAAACTATCAAGCATTCGTATTCACTAAAAATCAGAGAAATTAAGAGTAAAACAATAGAATTCCATATACATGTGTGTGTGTATGTGTATATATATGTATGTATATATGTATATATATGCATATATACATCTTCAGATTAGCAAAACTTAGCAAGAATGTAGAGGAACAGGAACTCCTAGGTAATGGGGGAGTGAGTGGAAACTGTTCTACACATCCCGGAAAAGGAAAATGAAGTGCACATAGACCTTTGACTAAACACTCCTTCCCAGTGAAATCCTTGCCTGGGCCCATAAAAAAGGGCCACATAAAAGAACACTTTGGAAACATTATGGGAAGAGAGTTAAAGCAATCTACCTATTTACTGCAATATAAGTGGCCGTAGGATGCTCGTTCCTCTTACAGATAGGAGCCAAAAATCCCTAAAGGACTAAGAGGATATCATGAGTGGTAGAGCTGGCTAAGTAGAGTTAGAGGTCATGCTAAGAATTTAATTCTCCTCAGCTCCAGATAATTTCTGGCTGATGGAACTTGTACGGGGAAAAAAATGTATCCTACCATTATATTTCTTCAAATATAAAAACTCCATTAATTAAATAATATGCTTACTTCATACACCCTTAAGAAATAAGAGTTGCCAAGCATGGTGGCATATGCCTGTGATCTTAGGACTCAGTAGGTCGTGGATCAAAAATCCTTAGGGCTGGCCAAGGATTCGTAGCAAATTCAATGCAAGCTTAAGCTACATAGAGAGACTCTGTCTTCAAAAACAGAAAATCAAAGATGCCATCAATTATCTAAGTGTATTTTGGTAATATTAAATGTGGGTCCCCGGGGTCAAACTCAGGTCATCAGGCTTGGTAGCCAAATGCCTTTGTTTTCTTCTCTGAGCCATGTCTCTAGAGACAGAAACTGGAGTTTGAATATAAAATGCATTCTTTTTTTCTTTCTAGGAAACTATCATAAACAAGACTTTGGAAGTTAGTTTTTAAAAAATTCAAGGACTGGAGAGATCTCAGCAGTTGAGACTACTTATGGCTACATTGCAGAGGACCAGAGTTCAATTCCTAGCACCCACCCTGGGTGACTCACAACACCTGTAACTCCAGCTCCAGGGGGATAGGGACTCCACAGGTGCCCATACACATAGTGAAAAAAAAAAACAAAAAAAAAAAAAAACAAGTCTAAAAATAAATAGCCAGGTATGGTGGCCCATACTTAAAAAAAAATTCAAAGCTGGGCAGTGGTGACACACACCTTTAATCCCAGCACTTGGGAGGCAAAGGCAGGCGGATTTCTGAGTCCGAGGCCAGCCTGCTCTACAGAGTGAGTTCCAGGACAGCCAGGGCTACACAGAGAAACCCTGTCTTGAAAAACAAGAAAAAAAATATTCAAGAAATACATGGACCTGTATTTCTGAAGGAACCAACCACTCTGCAGTCAATACAAGGGAACATGACTTATCCTAACACCCTAGGTTTAAAATCTGTGCACTGATATAGCACTGGAAACACACACACACACACACACACACTCACACACACACACACAGGCACAATCTCTCACAACTACTAATTATACTGTTTCATTTCTGATTTTCTTTTCCTGTGCATTGTTCTCAATCCAATCTAGGGACTAATACATCCCTGGAAAGTGCTTTACTAGTTTCAGCACTGAGGTATATGCTTCTCTCTCTCCCAGACACACTCACCTGGAGACACTGTCTTATTTATCTCAGACCGAGGATGACCTTGAACTTTTGATCCTCCGGCCTCCACCTTCTGAGTTCTGGGATAAAAGGGTATGTACAACTCTGCTTGATATGTATGTGGTGCTAGGCAAACCACTCAACAACTGACCCCTAGTATCCAACATCTCCAGTTAGCAAGTCAACCTTATACTTTGCTAAATAATTCTGTCTGGGCCGGATCTGAAATCGTTTTCAAACTTTTAGTTTGAAATATCAAGTACGTAAGCAAAAGAGATACCTTTTCCATGGCGACAAGCATCATTAGTTAAAACTGTGGCTTCATGAGAACTTTGTGTAGACTACAGGTAGACTACAAACCTAAACCTGCAGCGTTTCTCAAAGTGTGGTGAGAATCTCCCCAATTTCAGAGTTACCTGAGATGCATGGCTGAAACACTCATTTCTGAACCCTCGCCCCCCCCCCCCGTCGTACTATAAACAAAAAAATCTACATTTCAACGAAGCTCATATTTAGTCACGTCGGAACTGGAAGAACACGGGCCTGATAAATCCATCAGAGAGTTTGAACAGCGTCTCCTAATAACAGGACTCACTCTCACCACCAGGACAACTGGGCACGGCTAACTCTGCTGCTGCAGCTGGAGATCTCTGTAACTAGCCCCGACCCCTCCATCCCATCAGGGGGTGAGGAGAGTTAAAATCACGGCTATACAAAGAGAAATCTACCACAGCGCCCATCCTATCACCTTTCCCACTCCAATCCGCTCTCCAGAGAATTTCCAGCTGTCTTTCCTTTTCTTCTGTCAGAGTCCCTCCAGCTTAACCTAACTTCCTGTCAGCCTCTGGCCTCTCTCTCCGCAGCCCCCCCCCCCAACCCCCCGCGCGGGCAGCTCCGGCCTTGGGCCTGCGGCTCTGTGAAGCCAGCATTGCCTTTCTCCCCCTACCCGCGGTGCCAGCACCCCGCCACCCTCCCCACCCCCACAGTAACCCCTTTTTCCACTCTCAATCTCCTTTCGGGTTTGGCCGCGAGGCCTGGAGGGTACTCACCATTCCGGCGGTTGCTACCGTCACTGCTCTGGTTGCTAGGGCCCGCCGGGGTCAGTGCGCAGGCGCACCTCTGGAGCGCTCCGTCTTGGCTGCTCTGGCAGCGGTCCTTTCTCTCCGCCTTTAGGGTGGCGCGAGCGGAGCATTGTGGGATGGCTGGCGGCCCCCCCGGGTCCTCCAACCTCTCTCCTCTCTCCGCTGAGCAGGTGCAGGTGTAGACGAGACCTCAATTACCCACGCCTTTAGTTGATGCACTTTCCCAATACCAATATTGCCTTAAACTTGCAACTTTCAGACCTCCTGATAACATTTGCATTTCTGATATAAAAGAACTTTTTAAAAAGAAGTCCTTCCCTGGAAAAATGACGAGAAAGGTTAACTGTCTTAGGCAGTCGGCTTTGCCCTTTTGCTCAGCTCAGTATATCCAGAATTAAACTGTGAACTTCTCATTTCTTTACTCTAGATCCTCCAAGGGAGAACTCAGGTGCTGAAACACGCTTAAAGTATTACAAGATGTTGATTATTTTGCAACCAAGATTTTTTTTTTCCTTCCCTAAGAAGTCAAATAGAAAAACTAAACAGACACATTTTTTTATTTGTTTTTTCTAAGATGAGGTTTCCCTGTGTACTCCTGGCTGTCCTGGAACTCTGCCTGACTCTGCTTCCCAGATGCTATGCGTGCGTGCGTGCACGTGCGTGTGTGTTGCACACACATACATATTTAATCATATATATTACACATATAATATATATACATATATTAGACACATGTTTTAATAGAGTTGCTAGGGATATGGAGAATAGAGCTGCATAGATAAACTACTTTGAGCAATTGATGGTCTTTCTTGGAAGGCTGTTGGTGATAAGAATTTAAGAGCATTTAAAACTTCTGCACCTTTGTGACCAAGCCAGAAATTCTCAGCCTTCATCCTGAGGAACAGTCAATGAAGTACACATGTAACCTCCTCAGCACACACACCGTTAAAGCTTTTGTAGGACAAAAGAAAACACAACCGTCTACAAAAGAGAATTGGTTAGTAATACTAAGCATACAAATGGAATAATGGTTCTATTGGTGTAAGAAAAAAAATGAGGCAGAGAAGCAAACAGACTTGATCTCAACAGGGTAAGACTGCTTTAGGGATCAGAAAAGGACCCCCAACCTCGCCTGGCATGAAGGCTGAACTCAAAGGACATATATAGAACATAGGTAGCCACCAAGAAGTTACACTATTTTTTGCCATTATACCGGGAGCAGGGTGTGCTGTGTCTTCAATACCGGGGCTTATTGTTTCTGCAAGTGAATCTGAAAGGTCAAGCTGGGGTTAACACATCCTTTATCGTCAGGGGCTATTTTCCAGTACAGCCTCACAACCTCAGGCTATTACCCAACCAAAAAGTATTGGTATTTCAAGTAAAAGTTCAAGTTGCCAAGCAAAATAGTTGATAGGATCCTCATTAATGTCTATATAGTGCACACAAAAGTGTGTAAACACATATTTAAAGGAGTATTATGAAGGTATGATTGTTAACCACAGAATTGTCTCTTCAAAATCCATATGCTGAAGTCTTAATGTGACTGTCACAGTATCTAGAAATGGAGACTTTAAGATTAAGTAGTGCCATAATCCACAACTCATATCCTTGTAAGAGTAAAAGACACCTTAAGGACCGTTAGCAAATACAAAAAGCCATCAGAGGACCTCCTAGCCTGCACCTTGGTCTTTAACTGAAGGTTCTAGACTGTCAGAAAATAAATTCCTATTGTTGAAGTCACTTAATTTATGGAAGCTTATCATGGCAGCTCCAGTTGACTAATACAATGTTATTGCTTGTGTATTTCCTGATTGCTCTGTGATGTGATTTTTTAATATTTAAAAATAACAAATTTCATTATGAAATAAGATAATGAAATCACATTTTAAAATAAGGAATTGATAAAATGTTTATTAAAGAAAATTAAAAACATATATTTGTAACGTATCTTACCCCGTTTTTCAAAAGACTACCACATTACCCATCCCTACACTAGAGTTCCTCCTTTCCTGTCAAAAATCCCTTACCAATTTTGTTTATTCATGAATCCCATCCTCAAACCTAGCCAATGGACAGCTCAACATTCACCTTACCAAAAGACTATGAGCTATACCATATAAAATTAATATTCACAGTGAAATATCAATACACCAACTTTGTCTGCAAGCTCAGGTGTATTTTCCCTTTGTCACTGA
>JADRCD010235163.1:0-18844 GCA_019843815.1 Montemys delectorum
AATAAACATATAATCCACCGAGCCATCCTCTCAGCCCTTATATACCTTTAAAGTTTATATTTTATCTATGTACCTTTAAAGTTTATATTTTATCTATCTAATCTATCTATCTATCTATCTATCTTCATCATCATAATCTACTTTTTTTATTATTTACTTATTATATGTGTGTATGCATGCATATGTGTGTGTGTATGCACACGCGCATGCACACTCGTGGTCATGTATGCAGGGATATGTGCACCACAGAAGTTGGTTCTTCTCTTCCATGGCGTGGGTTCAAGGGATAGAGCTGAGGTCAGGTATGAAGACAGATGGTTTTACCTACTGAGTCAGCTTGACAGCTTTCTAATACAATTTTTTAAATGCTAAAGAAAATTTATCCATTTCTGTTTATGTTATTAAGGATGAAGTGGGAGGGAATAGGTTTTTATTTTATTTTATTTTATTTTATTTTATTTTTTTCGGAGGGAAAACCGGGAAAGGAGATATCATTTGACATTTAAATAAAGAAAATATCTATTAAAAAAAGGAAAGGATGAAGCCCATGTTTTTATTCTCACTATATTATACCAAGAAGACCAACATGAAGAATGTACATCTTAATTTTATGTTTTTAAGAATCCTTTGCTTTTCTCCTGAGCCTCGGATGTTCTAAGGATGCAGCTAACACGTTTGTAATTTCAAAATCAGTTCCTTCAGAAGTTTCATGCAACAAAAGGCCAGGCATCATTGAATCCTTACAGAAAACGGACAGAAGGGGGCAGCCGTGTCTGCTCAGCATTGGTCACACCTAAGTGTTCCTTTCTCCTCTGAAATGGAGGTAGGGGATCCTTTGAACTTAGGCATGTACTAAGCTTAAGCTATTCAAAGAAGAATTTTTTCTTTATTTCTTCCTTTCTTGTTTCTCAAACATATTTTTTGCCAGTCTGTTTGTCAAAAACAAAATCATTGAATAAAATTTGAAGAAGTCAATAGTTCTAAGAACAGAAAAACCAAAAATGGGTTACTGAAATTTCCATTAGCAAATAGTGGACTTTCTGATATGACTTGCTTATTTGAATACATACATTTAGCTAGATATGTGAATAACATACAATTCAATGTGTACATTTATGCATTATATGTACTAGATCTATATACTTATTTTTTACACACCATATGCATATATTATTTAAAAATATGGATTACTTTGAAATACTCAACTCTGAGTAGAGTCTATCCTATCCCTGAATTATACCTTTCATAAATTTCAGTAGTGAACAGATAAAGTTCAGCGCACAGTGTACCACAACTGAGTAGTATCCAAAAGAAATAAGTAGTCTAATGGCCACAGGCTACCAGAAAGGAGAAGAAGAGGCGGCACCCCCTGGAGCATCAGGAGGAAGCATTGCAACCTGACATTCTATCCTAATTTGCCACTATCTTTCTTTGCCAAACAACAAACAAACCAACAAATAAAACACAAACAAACAAAAAGGGTCTTGATTAATTCAAGACCTGAAGATGTTTTCAACTCTCATCATGTCCAAAAATTCATCCTGGATGCATACGAGTGGCATCTTTTATACCTTCAAATTTCCATTTTTGATATATTTTTTTAATTTCATTTGTTTAGTTTCCTCAAAATATTTTTCAATTGTTTATATACACTATTACAAAACACAGAAAGATGCACTTTCAGAGTGCCAAAAACAGTCCATAATTCAGTTCTGTCTATTCTTCATAAGTGGAATGTTCTGGTACAATAGAACTTACATAGAAAGTGTAAGCAAGATAGGTTCAATGAACCCTTCCCTGTCACCGCAAAAGGTATTTTTGGAAAACAATGCCTGCAAAGTGCCATGTCCCCATAAATCCTGGGACAGTAAGAGAAATGGAGTCAAGAGTGTAAACCCTAAAGGTGTCTATCATCTGATATTCCAATATAGTATTTCATTTTCATTTTATGAGCAGAAGGCTAGGCTTTGCCTTAACGTGGTCCATTAATGACTCACAAACCTTTTATACAATTATTAGGTAAAGTAATTTCATAAAAGTAAATTCTCTTAAGATTGAATTTATGCCATGGATTTAGGAAGATCTTTTGGCAGATTACAAGTAAAATGAGTCACTACTTTTCCAGTGGTGCTGAATGTTTTGTAATCCCTGAAAAAAAAAAAGGTTGATTTATTTCTACTTTAAACCTTACAAAAATTAAAATTTAGCAACTAGAAATAGACAGAAATGCCAAAAATTTGAATATTTAGAAGAATACATATTCTATATCATATAACACATTATGTAGAAAAACTTTTAATGTCCATAAGAGAATAACTTTAAACCAATCTAACAACGACAACAACAATTATCACAAGGCATAGGAGCAATGCAGAAATTGAGTTTAATACTGTGAACACTTTACCAAATGCTCCATAGGAGGGAGAACAAGCCCTGGGTGGGCAGAACACATTGAGACAGTGCTTAAAACAGAGAATGCATCAGGGAGGGACTTATTTAAGAGGCTAAAAAAGGAACAAGTGAGAAGTATCCAAATTCACAGTGTATTTTTTAAAGGCTGATAGTATATAGTAGTGTAAAGGAGGAAGAAAAGGACGATGGCGCCCAGGTGGCTCAGGAGTTGTGAACATGGTTTTACTCTGTCAGAGAGGCAGATCTCAGACTCGATCACTCACATTAGGTACTTCAGAAATGCCTATAACTCAAGCTCCAAGAAATCAGATGCCTTCCACGGCCTCCAGAGGAATGCTTACATATGTGATATGTGTGCCCCCTGCACGCGCACGCGCACGCACACACACACACACACACACACACACACTCATACACACATACACATTTACATGGTATAAATAGAATAAGTCTTGAAAGTATAATGCATGCAGTATCCTAATAAAATAGATGATTGTATTGCCTCATAGTTTTAAATTTGACCATATTATTCTTATATTTCTATATCTTTCACATTTTTCTGATAAGAAGAGTCTTGTTTGACCACCAATTTAAATAAAGCCTCTCTAAGAATGGAATGTCCTTCCTGCACATTAAAGTTTTTATGATAATGTAAAGAATTAAATTATATTTGTTTAAATTTTTTCCATAATGATGTTTTATAAAAAATAGAAATGATTCTTTTTGCCACACAGATGATTGTACCTGAAACTTTTAGCATTTCTGAGGAGACTAAGAACAGTCCAAATGGAAATAAAGTTGCTTTATAATTGAAAGTTTGCATCTGAGTAAACTCTAGCCTCAGAGAGTAAATTGAATATTCTGAACTAAAGAAAGATAATGCCTAGAACCAAAAGTTTGAGAACAATGAATGCATGAAGTGATGATACCAACATTTCTTTCTGGGTATCAGTTGGTTGGTTAATCTCAAGAGTGACACAGACTCACTATGCTGAGGAGAATGTAGGTGTCCTCTGCAGTACAGGGAAGAGATCTAAAAACACCTCAAGTAACTGATATAAACACCACGCTACAAAATAAATCCCATGCACAGTTACTAACTGTTGTTAGCTTCCAACATTCTATGGTCTTTGGTCTCTGTCCATGCATATGTATATATGTATGTATGTATGTGTATGTATGTAAGTATGTTTCTATCAAGAAGTCATTGATCTATCAATAACCCATTCACTGTATATCAATCTATTATCTTTTTAACACACACATACTTAAGCCTATCTAGTCACTGTCTATTCTCTTTATTAATCATTTATTGACCATCTAGCTTTGTTTGCCTGCCTGTCTGCTCACTCACTGTCATCTATCTATCTATCTTTCTATCTTTCTGTCTATTTCTATCTATCTATCTATCTATCTATCTATCTATCTATCTATCTATCTATCTATATTTTTCTATATCTATCATATTTATACATATCATTTACCATATTAAATTAGATTTATTTTAACTAATGTATATCTCAAGTGCCACCTATATGAATGTTGTTATATGTTCTTTCAGTGAATATATGCCTTGTGTAACCATTTGATCAAACTAAACATATCTACTTAGTCATCATTTATTTATAACAAAAATCAGATTCAAAACTTCGTACTTCTCTAGTAATTCAGTTGCAAGTCTGATAGTATTGACAAAATATCACTGTAATTCACAATGTTCTTGAATAGATCACTCCAGAGGGTTTATCTGTTTCCTCGTCTCTAGAAACTTCCCAAGCTTCTCTGTGTCATAGTTTAATAAAATTGACAAAGAAAGTGTTAGAATTCTCTAACATTTAACTTAAATTCAAAACAAATCCTCATAGTAGGCTCACAGGAAACAATTTAATAGTTCTCGATTCCTTGGGCAGATTCTGAGTCCTGAATGACTCACTATGTGGGAAGCCCATGTCATCAGGGTGTGGCCAGAAAGCCTTTGTACCTCATGGTGGGAAGACATGGAGTGCCTAATCTTTTAATTATTAGTTGTAAATGAATGAGTTCAGAAATGAGGAAACATTATGATGCCATTGTCTGTGTCTGCTACCCTGCAACTGCAGTCAACTTTAGGGGTGCGGCAGAGACTGCTCTTATTGTTTCTGTGTTTACAGTTATCTTCTTCATAAATTTCCTTATTACTGACTGTGTGGAAAAAAATCATTTGTTGCCTTCGGTGGTGTTTCACTATTTACAGTGTTAATATTATAGAAAGCCAATACACAGATTTTTGTATCCTGTCTATTTTGTCAGTTATGAAGTCACCTTGACAGAAGGACTGTGTATACGCTTTGCAAATTTTAGTAACAGTGCACGTGTTTGAAGTCCTCTCTATCTGTAGGAAATAAAGTCAAAGGCACAGTGTGTCTCCATTTGGTAGAGAGAGAAGCTGATGAGAAAAGTATGTTTTCATTTCCTGCTGGTAATGTCAGCTCCTTGGGAAGCAGTCAGTCTTTGTAGGATCCCAAAGATTGACTTTAAAACTGCACGTGTCGTTTGTGTGAACACAGGTGACTACATGAACCTTTTAATACACTTGACTCTCTTGGCTACTGATCTGCATCGTTATGGAATTGGAGGTCTAGACTGAGGACGCTGGAGTAATGAAGCTAAAAGAATCACCACCAAAAGCTAACAGCATGTGCAAGGAATGTGAAGATTGTGTAAAGAGCACATCTATGAACTTTGGAGACTTCACGTACTGAACCACTTCAGGGACACACAAAGATCCTTCTTGTGCCAAGTACCCGATTTCTCACAATATACCCTCACCCCTCATGAAAAGTGAAGAGATGTTAGGAGATCCTATCTCCCTCTTAGCTCCACCCCCTTCTGCATATTTCTTCAACACATATACATGGGAACATTCTAGCAGCATCCTGAGTGGTGAAGAAGAGTGTGCTGTGAGATATTCATGTTAAAGGGGAACATATGTAAACAGTGATGACTCCCTAGTTTTATTGATTACAAAACCTTGGTGGAATTGTGGAGGCTCTTGTCAAACACCCCTAACCATTGCTTTGTATTCATGATCATATAGCAGGTATTCATATCACACAAGAAATTCTCATTGATGTTCATGTTGCTTGAGGTCTAAGAAGATATTAAAGATAATGTAAAGGATGAAAGATAAAAGTAAAAACATGAGTGAAATTCGGCTTTTTATTTACACAGTGTTTTGAGGCCACAGGAAGCAGAATGGAATAATAATCAGACAGCATCTCACCCATGAAATAGATGTTTTGTGGAGAAGTTAATCTTTTTCAATCTGCAGAGTCAAAATCTAGATCACTCATATACTTCAGATGATGCAGGCCAAAATCATGCAAAGATTAGCCAAAGGGCACTGTTCAGCCTTGCAAGGAAAACACAAATATCTAAACAAATGTCTTTCCAGAAATCATGTCTTTGATTTCTGCATTATACTTATACCTCCAGCATTAAGCTTGAGGTGGAGGAAGATGTGTTGCTGACCTCCATTATTTTTGTGTTGGAAGACTGATGAGAGTGTTAGAGGAGTTGATAATGCATGTGTCACCATGTCCCTTATAAAAGTTGTATCTCTCCTACAGCCATCTAATATTTCATTCCTAGAATACTCGGTGACAGCAAGAATCTGAATATGTTTTTACTTCCTGCCTTCCTGCTGCAGACGTTTGGCAAAGAAAGCATTCATTTACAATTTATGCAGAAGCTGCACAGATGCCACTGAAAACTGGCATCCATCATCATGCTCCAGGGTTTCATGATTCACACAATATCATAATCAGGTTAAATTAACAACAACAACAATAATAGTTAATATAATATATAATTATAATATATAATATATAACATATAAATATAATAATTATAATAAAGTCTCTCAATTCAAAAGCTGCTTGTGGTTAACTATAAAAAGATTCCTTGAAGGGCTGGAAAGATGGCTTGATATCTAAAGTGCCTGCTTTGTAAGCATGAGGACCCTCAGTTCCTGTATAGAGAGCCCCGCATAGTGATGCGTATCTATAAACCCAGAGCTGGGAGTGGGGGTTTGCATGTGTCTCTGCAACTCTCCAGCAAGCATGCCTATATGAATGGGTAAACTCCAGATTCAGTGAGAGAGACCCTGTCTCAAAAAACAGGAAGAATGGAGAGGGATTGAGGAAGACACACTATATAGATATCTGACCTCTATATCCATCCATCATACATGAATATGAAGACTTGACTATGCACACAGAAATATGAACATCACACACACACACACACACACACACACACACACACACACACACACACTTTAAGTATAGTTAAAAAAGGTTCCCTTAAGTTGGAATCTTCCAATACAGTCAGCCTGTGAACTGGAAGTAAACAGGGAAAATGTGAACAGGGAAGACAGAATGACAGTAGAGCCTCACCAGATAAAGTACAGAGCTTAGGAAGAAGGAGAAGCTTTTGTATCATGCATCTGAACAAAGCATGTTTTTTCCAAAACTTAAAATGCTGTTGTATAGAAGGCCTCTCATCACTCCTTTCTTTCAGATTCATGCCAGTTCTCAGCACAGAAGAACACAGCACCTGTGCTTCATGGGAAACTAGGTGAGGAGTTAGATATGTTTTTGCAAATCTCAACACATTTCATGGTCACGGGGTGTTCACTTGGTAAAGGCCTGCCATTCAAAGAGGTAGAACATCAATGGTTTAAGTGTGAGCTATGCTCTGATGTCGCACCCCCTCACATTAGGGATGTCCTTACACTCAGCAAGAAAGCTGCTAGCCCCACCTTAGTGCAGTGTGTTCTGTCCTAGAACATCTGGAAGTACCTTGAGCAGTCTGTGGCTTTCCAGGCCCGTGTGTCAGGTGATAACTTTCTATTCTTGTTAAATCTTTTCTGACTCTCCAAGGCATCCCTTATCTTTCCCAGAGTTCACCATTGCAGCATCACGAGGATAGAACTGCCCACCTTCATTATCTGTCTGTAGAATCCATAAAGCCTGAGCCTAGGCTTGACATCTACTGGCACTCAATAAATATTCCTATAGGAACTGAATATATGTTTATAGTGACATTGAAATATACTGAATGCTGCTGCATGTAAACAATAGAATTAAAACTACAGAAATGTTACTCTGTGAACAATGACCAATATTAATTGGTGTCTCCATCTTTACACATACATTTGTATTCCTGTAGGTGATTCCAAGATAAACATTGAGCAGGCTGGAGGGAAAGCCCCATGTGTGTCTTAGAAACAATCGCATGAGAACAATTCCGCATTTACCCTTCCAGTGGGAGACCTGCACAAATACATCCATCCCCTCATTGTCAAAGTCAGGAAATAAGAGTCTCCCATGCCAGAACCTGATACTGCTTGAAGTTTTTAAGAGATATCAGAGTTAATTTCTTTTTTCTTTTTCTTTCCTTTTTTTCTGTCTCTTTTCTCTTTCTCTTTCTCTTTCTCTTTCTCTTTCTCTTTCTCTCTTTTTAACATATTATTGATTCTTTGTGAGTTTCACAACATGCACCCCAGTCCCATTCATCTCTCTGTCCCCTCAAATTCTCCCTCAATCCTTGCAACCTTCTGTACAAGAGTAAATTAAAAAAACACAAAGAAAAAATATAATAAATAAAACATAGAGAATATCCTGTCATGGAAGCTGTCACAGTGTGACACAGTGTGACCCAGTGATTCCCACGTCATCCCTCTGTCCACACATCTTTACTTGTAAGTATTCATTGCAATGAGTCGTTGGTCTGGTTCCAGGCCTCTGGCTACTTCTATACTGTCTATACTAGAACCTCATCTGGACTCCACCCAGTTATCCTGTTGTGTCATAGAGATTCTTCAGCTTTGGATTAGCAGGACTGGGCCTTTCAGATGCATCAACAGTTCAAAGATGATGTAGATTTTGGGGTGGGCCAACTCAGGTGGATCTGGGCCTGGGTGGTCAGCCTGATGGCTTGCCATCATCAGTAGGAGGTTGGGTCAGTTCTCCTTATCTCATATCCTTGGGGCCAGCTCACCTATACCCATGCCTCCACAGCTAACTCCACTGTTCTGCCTAGTCAAGGTGCAGGGCTCACTCTCCCAAGTGCTGCAGCTTGCTAGAGACAAAGCCAGCATTCCCACTTTCACAACCATAGGGCCTGCTCACCAGTGTCTTCTCTGTCAGGGCTAGTTCTACTGTGTTGGCGAAGGGAGGTGTAGAATCCACTTTCCAAATGCTACATCCAGTAAGGGGCAGGGACAGATCTTCTGCTCTCATGATCCTGAGACTGGCTCTCCTGACTGTTTTAGGTGATGACGGGGCAGAGAGATCATCCTCAAGTCCAAGCTACCTGATGGCAGACAAGTGGGAGGGTCAGATCTTCCTTGCTCTCACCTATATTCCCACAACCAGGGTCAGCTCTGCTGTGCTGCCTGGATGAAATACAGAGACTGCTGCTCTCCAAAGTACAAAAGCAGCTGAGGAGCAGGGATAGCTCTCCTGCTCTGATGACACAAGAAGCCAACTTTCCCGATTTGTCTGATTGCTTCAAGTGGTGAGGAGCATGTGTTGCCCAGGTGAGGGGCAGGGCCTGCTCTCTTGAGTGTTGCCACTGGTAAGAGGTGTGGCCAGCTCTCCAGACTGCCACAGCCAGTGAGGACCCTGGCCAGTTCTACACAGTCTTTGGAAATCCATATGGTCCCAGTTGACTGCCCAGACCTAGGACATCCTCATGGTCTCTAATGGTAAAATAAGCCAGGGACCCAGACTCCAACACTTGCTGTTGCCTGGCCATGGACATGATGCAGACGTAGCCCTTGATCCAGATGTGGCCCTAAGCAACAGCAAAGGGCTGGGACTTCACCATGGTCTCAGGTGGCAGGGCTGGCTACTCACAAGAAGCTGTTCCTTCCCACCCTCACATCTCCAGTTCTGTCATTCTTCTTAAGGCCTAAAGTGTTCTGCTTCTCATTTTCCCCCATTTATTCACCACATGTGGCCGCAAACGGGTCTCTAGATGTCTACATCCCACTATGTGGCATTGCTGCAGATGGGTCTCTGGGTGTCTTTTCCTGTCAGCACCTCAGGGAATGGTGGTGGGCAGGTCTTGTCTTATTCTTTCTTGAAAAAAACATACCTGCTAGTGTATTTTCTGTACCATTTGGACACCTTCATTACACTTGGCAGTTCTACTTATTTGCTGAATTTTTAATAAAATAATCTATATTTGTCCTTTGAAAATTTTATACATGCATGTAATGAATTTTGAGTTAAATGACAGGAAATAATATATCAGCCAAAAATAAAGAAATAATTTAACGAGTTCTTTCCCTATGACCTACAATGATTATTTATATTTTGTTTCCTATTTCTATTGCTACTTTATTTTGTTTCTCTATGGTTCTTACAAGTATCAAGTGCTCCAAAATTATTATTAAGTGTCTTAAACAAAAGTCTGCTAATTTTGATAAAATTCTAGTATTCCTAAAGTTATTTACTGAAAAAAATAAGACTTTTTTTTAACTTAAAAGCATGAGATGTAAATTCAAGAAAGCACCAAGTAAAAAAAAGTAAGAAATAGGCCTGTTGTGGAAAGATGAGCAAGTACTTGTTTTCCTCACTGATGAAAACTTACTTTTGGTTTGGTCCTTTAAATTTGGAAATGAACTTCATAGTAGTGACATATATATGTGTGTGTGTATATATATATATATATATATATATATATTGAAACATATATACATATATATACACATATATATATATGAAAAAGAGAGAGAGAGTATGTTTTAAAATCAAGGAGCTATTCCAACAGATTTCCTTTAAAAGTTCCATACTTGGGAAGTAGGTTTTTTCATTTAGTCTTTTTATTTATTCTTTGAGAATTCTATACAATATATTTTGATCATATTCTTTCTTTTCTCCAAGCTCCTCCCAGATCTTTTCTACTTTCCTACCCTACCAACTTCATGTTCTTTCTCTTTCTTATAAAATCAATAGCAAAACAAAACCAAAAAAGCACACACAAGAACATGAAGTGCTGTCAGTATTTGCCAACTACTCTTTTTGGGCCTGTTCTGTAGTGTGTTTGATAAATTCTTTATCTCTGGCTTGATTTTATACAGGTTTTGTGAATGCATGCTTTCCAGTGTGGCTCTCTGTTAACTACTATCTACTGCCAGAAGTTTCTCTGATGTGGAGTGAGCAATGTGCTGATTAGTGCAAACTACTGGAAAGTAATTTTCTTTTAAAAAAGAGTTTCAATTAATCTCAGGAACATTAGCTCTAGAGATGTCTATGGAACTCTTTAAGAATTCAATTCAAATAAAATACAAGCAGGCAGTTTACAAATCTATCAGTAATCCTCCATAGAAACAAATGAATAGCAGATGTGAAAGACTAGGAATGAAAGGAAAGCAATCATGAACGTAAGTAAAGTAGTTATTGCTCAGGAGAGTCAAAGATGGCTGCCTATATCCTGACCTCTGTTAAGGAAACAGCCACAAACTTTTCTGTATCCTCTAGTGACAAGGCTCAGTTTCATCCCCTTAATGTCAATCATACCCCACCCTCAATTTGGGTAAATAAAATATTGGTGTACTAAATATATACCATTGGCATTTTGACTCCCGACAAATTCCTTAGAGCTGGTTAGAAATGTATAATGTATTTTGGTTTTGAAATTATTTATAGTTATGTTGAGAAGTTCTAATTATAGATAAAAATGAGCGGTCGTTTCAAAGGTGGTGAAATTGTAATACTTGTCAGACTCAGGAATAAGATAAAGTGTAAGGAGTTGACTTTGTTAAAGTGAGTAAAAGTCAAATGAGTGAAATTTACTTTTAATCTTTAAATATTCTCCATCTCAGAAAGTCCTCAGATCCATATTTTAGAATCTACTTTTCAAAGTCATTAATTTCTCTTATTCATGAGAATATCTATTACTTTTTTAATTTATGAGATTATAATATAATTATATTATTTCCCCTTCCCTTTTCCTTCTCCTGCTCCCATATGCCTATCCTTAATATTTTAAAAGTGTATATGCTGCCGGCATCTTTTGTTTTTGAGTTGGGGTGGGTGCCTGTAGTGACCTTGGAAGTAACTCACATGGAATGTTCAGGTGTAGTCTCTCACTTCCACATTGCTTAAGACAGAGTCTCTTTCTGTTCAGTACTGCACGCACAGGCTAGCTGGCCCTTTAGATCCTGATTTTTGCCCTGCCTCTGCCTCTTGCCTCATCATAGTGTACTGGTATTACTGGGGATCTGAATGCCAACCAATCTTTATGCTCATGTGGTAAATATATTTTTTACTGAGCCATCTCTCTAACCTTGGATGTATATTTTTTTCTTATTAATTTAAAACAATACAGGATGTTTGTGAAACCCACACAAGCCTAATTTTTGACGGATGACAGGAGTCCTTCATGTCCTTCTTGGGAATGAGATACATGCCATACTAGGCCATGCTGACAGAGCCTCCAGTCATCCTTATTCTCATGGCCTTGCTTCCAGAGCAGCTACCCTAGTGGCTTATTATGAAAACAGCACGTTGAAATTTTGCTTGAAAAACATGGAAAAATACCAATCCACCAAGTTACAAATAGCTATAATTTGATTTAATACTCCAGTAAACCAGCTTTTGCTAATATGAAAAGAATGGAATATCCTGAGTATGGCACTGAAGTTTAGATTCTATTTAATTTTCCAGTGTTTTCTTCTACTCACCACTGCTTTTGTGGTTTTAAAATATTTCTCTAAATTCTTTGACTATCCATCATGAGACAAATTCTAACTTCTTTGTTCTTCAACATGGTCTAGCTTGAAACATGATAATAATAATATTAAGGTGATGCTCTCTGACTTTTCAATTTGTGAACTTGTTTATTAGTGTGTGTGCTCCTGTATTATTTTCCTTTCCCCTTCATCACTGTGTGTGAGATAGAAGTGTGTATGTTTGTGTGTATGTGTGTATGTACATATACATATATGTTATCTGGAGGCCAGAAGTCAAACTTGGCTGTAGTTTCTGAGGATCCATATGCCATATCTTTTATTTTTACTACAGTATTCTAGTGCTCAATGATTCAGCTAGGCTAGTTGGCCAGTGAGCCTTATGTATCCTTCTGTGTCACTTTCCCAGTTCTGGATGACAAGCATGAATCATCACTCCTGGCTTTTTAATGTAGATTCTAGAGAACCCATTAATTTCACTGTTTTGAATAGCAAGACTTTACAGACTGAGCCATGTAACCTTATTTAGGAAACTACTTAAGAGTACTACATCTCTTCCTCTCCTTCTCTCAGTATTCTTCTGTTACACTGTCTACTTTCTCCTTACCTCTTTTCCTCTCTTTCTCTTGATTTCTACAGTTTTGGGGAATTGACTAATATACTCTAAGGAAGCCCAAGACATAGGACACATCTAAATATCATATTAGTATTGTGATTTATAATTCTAATACTACTAAAGGGAACAACAATAATGCCTCTTTCTCTGTTAGAGACAGTCAAATGTAAATGGTATGATTTTTTTCCTTGTTAAAAGTGTAAGAAACCCAGAACTATCTTGTTCCAGAACAGCTAATTTGTTCCAGCAGTGAAAGGTGAAGGTGAGGTGCATTTATGGAGGGGTACAGTTGTTAGATAATAATGTTTCCATCTCAGAGGCTTCCTGAACTAGTATCTTGTCTTCTTAGTTTTTTTTTTTTTTTTACTTTTCAAGGAAATACTGTGAAATATTCAATAATTCACAAATATATGTACAGATAACAAATATATTGTACAGATAAAACATTGAGCAGACTTACTTTTTCTTAGTATCATTTGCTTGTAGCTTCCTCATTCTCTGAGATAACAATATTTTTCTGGGAAAATGCTTGGCATTTGAAGTAATAAGGAGAGTGAGGTTTCCTCCCTCTTTATCACTCTTATACATAGATAATGTTAGAGTAAGTAATAAAGATCTGTAAGGAAAAACTTCTGGTGAAAACACTAGAATCTCTGACCTGGGAAGTAACCTAACATTTCAGTTGGACAGGGCCAATAATTTGCTTAAGGGAGCAGATCTAGGGAAATAATGATGTGTTAACAATTACATCATTATTTGTTTGATATAATTGTCATCTTGGAGGCTTCCTGCTGAATAAGCTCACTCTTTCTAATTCTTTCTGAACTCCGGCTGGCTGTTTCAACTCAGCTGTTATGGTTCAAACTCCTCTCCAAGCTGACTGGCCCAGTCTGGTTTCTTTCAGTTTCTCACTGAATTGCTCTTCTTGCCCTCAAGTTATGACAATTTGTTATAATGTGGTTGCTTTTTATTCTCTGACTTTAACTTCCTCTATTAACCTGCACTGAACTGTGTAAACTCACAGAATAACTGAACTCCACTGCAGTGCACTCACTGCACTGACTCTCAACTGACTGACTCTCCCTCCCTGGATTGTTCTTGAATAGCTTGTTTCCTGTGCTATTCATGAGAGTAGTGTGTTTTCTGTTTCTGACTAATTTTGCCAAATCTTTCTCTGATTTGTCACATTGTCTGCTCCTTAATTAGATGTCATTTTCAAAATGCTGTTTTCTTATATTAACTAATTTTATCTTGAAAGTATATACTAAGGTTTTGTCTGTATTCAAGCTTGAGGAATTAAAGGGCTGTTATGTCTTCATTCCTGCAAGGTCATACAGTCCTAGAAGGATATTTGAATGTGGTCCCTTACTAGAGCAGCCATGCTGCTGGATTAAAATTCCTCTACAGAACACCCCTAGGAAAGCAGGCTTACCACAAATTATGCCAAAGAGATAGGTAGAATAATTCTCCCTTTAATAATATATTCTATTTCCTTCCCAGCATGCCTTGACCCTACACATTGTGTTACCATTAGCTTCTGCTGGATCTGCCTATCTTTCTGTAACATTGTCCCCTATATCTTTTCTTGGATGATGTGCAGAGCCTTAATATGCTTTTCCTGTTGATTTGGGTTTCCCCAATCTTCTTCTGAAGCTCCCTTTCCTGCCATGGGACTACCTACAACCACACCACTAACCTCAATGCTTGCTTAACTCCATGGCTCTTCATTTACTCCTCCATTTGCCTACTCTGGGTAGCACCTAAGTCTCATAACTTGTCTTTTAAACTATAATAAAATTGTCTTCAATCCTTCATTTGAGTGTGTTCTTAAATTCTTTGATTAAATAAAGTAATAGCCCCAGGAAGAAACACTGATTTACCTGGTATCAATAAATTTCAGTTTTAAGTCTAAATGGGAGATGAATTATGTGCTCAATAGGTTTTCTACCTTTTTGTACACATAAGTTAAAGGTAAAAAGAATGAATGATTTAGGAAGGTTTTCATATTGCAAGGAATGGAAATCATTAACACTTAAAATTCACCTGTTCTCTGTAATTTCTGCTACAGGATATATCTAGTCTATTTCTCCTTTTACCTGTGAAATATTAGCTAACGAAGCAAGATGATGAAATGAGATACTCATATTTAGGATGGAATGAAGGTTAGAAATAGCCAAATTTCCTTTTTTGTTTTATTCAATCTCTTTCATTCCATTTATTTGCTACTATGACATTGACTCCTGTAAATCCCTCACTCACTCTGTGCTGAGCGGGTTATGAATAATGCTAAGGAGACTATGCATTTCAAGTCAGGTGCACATCTGCAAGGAGAGACAGACAACCTTCAGCCCCATGGTTAATTTCTGTGGAGCTGACCTATTTGGTCCATTAAGAATGATGACAAAGGAACTATTTTTGGTTACAAGAAGAACAAAATGTTCTGGAGCCTATTATTTTTAGTAACCTCACTGTTCAAAGGAAGCAGTGCCAACAAAGCTACTATTTATGAAGTAACACTGCTTCTCTTACCCCTGTGGCGTTATTCTTTGGTCTATCCATTTGGCCCAAAGTGCAAGCAACAGGAATAAAATTTCTGCTGGGTTGTAGATTTAAAAGTGAAATAAAATAAAATTTTAAAAAGAGGAAGAAAAGGAATCAAAGGTGTGCTGCTTTTTATGAATCCCTGGATTTTTTAAAAATTATTTTTGTTTAAAATAATTTCTTTTTGTGTTCATATCTTTTACTCCTAAAGTTCAATGAAGATGTGATTTGGTATATATGATTATTTATACACTTCATTTATTTTAATACTCTGTTTTCAGTGACTGCTTCTACAAATGCAACAACACTTTTGCGTATTCAGATTAAGGATAGACTACATTTCCCAGGGAAGTTGAGAAAAAAATCTTTGTGACATACAGTCAGTAAGGAAAGAGAAAGAGAAAGAGAGAGAGAGAGAGAGAGAGAGAGAGAGAGAGAGAGAGAGAGACAGAGACAGAGACAGAGAGAGAGACACAGAGAGAGACAGAGAGAGAGACAGAGAGAGAGACAGAGAGAGAGAGAGAATAATGGTGGTACTCTACTATGTGTGTGTGTATGTGTGTGTGTGTGTGTGTGTGTGTGCATGTAGCATATGCAGAGAGGGGCATATGTATATATTCAATTGTTTAATATAAAGTAGTCTGGAATGTAAGATAATTGAGTTAGAACCTTTCTAGGCTAATATGTACATAAGAAAATGCCAAAATTGAAGATGCTTTAATTCTAGCTAAAAAAGATGCCTGAGCCATTCAGAGAACTTGCTATTCTTTTTGTTTTTTGATCATTATGAATCAATGGTCTCATTCAAGTAAAATAAAAGTATTTTTCCCTTCACAGGGCTGAGGTCCTCTCCTTGTATTGATGATTGAATTTGCAATCCTCTACTATACGCTTGCTGCCAGAACAATCAGTCCCATCATGTATATGTATAGTCCCTGGTTGGCGGCTGAGTCCCTGGGAGCTCTGAGGGCACTAGCCAGTTCATACTGTTGTTCATCCTGAGGGGCTGCAACCTCCCCCCCCCCCCAGATCCATAGGTCCTTTCTCTAACTGTCTCATTGGTGACTGTGTACTCAGTTCAGTGGATGGCTGTGAGCCTCTGTATATGCACTACTCAGGTACTGTCAGAGCCTCTCAGGAGACAGTCATATTTAGGCTGGCTTGTCCTTCCCTCAGTTTCTGCTCCATAGTTAATCTCTGCAATTCCCTCTGTGGGTATTTGGTTCCCCCTTTTAAGAAGGAATGAAATGTCTACCTTTTGGTTTTCCTTCTTCTTGAGTTTCTTGAGGTTTATGGGTTGTTCTTCCTGTATTCCAAACTTCTGGGCTAATAACCATTGAGAACTTGCTATTCTTATAGACAAACTAAATGTGGTTCTCAGAACTCCCATTATACAAATCACAATTGCCTCTAACACCAGGTCAGGGCATCTGAAAACCAGTTCTGTGAGCACCCATACACTATACATAAATAAATATAAAGCTTTAAAACAAAGAAAGTAATTTATTGACCACATGAAGGACAACATAGATAAATAGTTGGCCTGGGAGGAAAGGTGGATGCAAACATAGAAAACTGTGTATGGCTGGGGTATGCAGAATTCTAAGAGAGTTTAAAGTGCTTTGGTTGCCTCACAAACTTGCAACATCGTCAGGCTGTGTTATTTAAAAAAAAAAAAGATTATGGATATACAATTAAAATTAGCAGTTGATTTTAAAATAAAAATCTTGTCTGAGAGATTTTTAGCTATACTTGTATATTTTCATTTAAAAATATTTTTCATAGAAAATACTTTAACTGTAATTACTCCTTCTAGATCCTATCCATCTCCCTACCCACACACCCAACTTTACATTCTCTGTCTTTTTGAATCTCTCTTGCCCTCCCTTCCCCTTCCTTGCCTCCCTCCCTCCACCCCATACTATCAATTTCTCTCTCTGTAAAAACAATTTACTTCTTTCTGAGTAGTTGAAAATAACTTTAAGTATCTAATATCTAATTATTAGAAACTTAAAGTAAAATAGAAGTAAAAATATACCATGATTATCTAGGTAAACATATGATGAGTTATCTGGGCTATTATTTACTAAGTTATTTTTTTTATTTACCTCCTGATTGAAACTTATCCTCCTCTCTCTCCTATCTTCCAAGTCCCTCCCTCTCACCTCACCCCTTTCCATCTACCCTTCCTCTCCTTATCCTAAGAAAAGAGGTGGCCTCCCATGGATATCAACCAGCCGTGGCATTATCAAGTTGCAGTAAGACTAGGCACATCTTCTATTGAGGCTAAACAGGATACCCCATTTAGGGTAAAGAAATTCAAAGTCAGGCTAGGTAATGTAGTCAGAGATAGCTCCTGCTCCTGTTTTAGATGACCCACATGAGGATCCATCTTTACAACTGTTACAGAAGTGCAGAGGACCTAGGTCTATCCCATTAATCTTCTCTGGTTGGTGGTTCAGTCTTTATGAGCCACTATGGGTCCAGGATAGTTAATTCTATAACTTTTCTTGTAGTCCTCTTGACCCATTTGACTCTTTGAATCCTTCATACTCCTCTATCACAGGATTCAATAAACTCCACTTAATGTTTGGCTGTGGGTCTCTGTATCAGTTCCCATCAGTTGCTGGGTGAAGCATCTCTGATGACAGTTATGCTAGGCTCATGTTTGTAAGTAAATCAGAATATCATTGACAGTATCAGGGGTTGGGCTCTATTTCTAGGTTGGCCTTCAAGAAACAGCCTGCAATCCAGAAGCTACTCTTAGAAACACAGGGAGTTGTTCTTCCAACAAGTTGAGTCAACTAAAAAATGGATTCTTAGCAGATTCGTCATAAGATTCCAGCCTAACTGAAATACTGATTTCAGAGTGGAGGGATTTCTGAAAGCTCAATTGAGCCCACGTAAATTGTTTATCAGTAGGCTCATGTAGGCTTAGTTTAAAGGTGCTAAGTATGTGATAACTTCTTATGAATCAATTGTACATGTTTACAGAACTGAATAGAGTAAAAATATAAGTGAACAAATACCAAGAAAATATTTGAAAAAATAAGATGATTGAAGCTGAAAGTTTGAAGGTGTTATCAACATTGGAGATGAAGCAGCATTAGATTAGGAAAGAAAGTAAGAGATGCTGAGATAAGACTCAAGGAAGACCACTCAGAAGATAAAAAGTAAGAGCTATCAAGAGAGAGCAAAAATAGTATACTGGGTCACTATGCCTTCCAATAGATTCATCTTCTAGGTAAAAAATCCCACTGAGGTATACATTACATTCTAGTGTTTAGACATTATGGCCTTCATCACAAAAAAAAAAAAAGTCTCATTATCCTCCACTATGCAACATCTTCATTTCTTATACTTATTAAAATTTCCCTTAGAAAAAAAATAAAAATTATTATAGTTTGTTCACATAATTCTTATCTATCCTCTAGTAGCTGTTCTTTACCATTAGATATCCCACTCTTTTTTTAATTTTCATTTTATTTTTTGTACTTACTCACTTTATATCCTGTTCACTGCCCCACCCTGGT
>JADRCD010235165.1:3855-34950 GCA_019843815.1 Montemys delectorum
GTTACACATTGTCAACTCTTGGTATTTGTGGACTCTGTCTCTGCAGAGTCCACCAACTGTAAGTGACAATATTTGAAAATGTATTCATCCTGTATGTTTCATTATTTATTTCTTGTGATTATTTTCTAAAGTATAAAAATATGTATTGTAATTATAATGTATTAGGTACTATATTATTCTACAGATGATTTAAAATGTATGAGAATACTGCTCTACATGACTTATAAGCAATAATTATACTATTTCATATAAATGTCTTGAAAATACTCAAATAGGGATCTCCTGGGTGTGAGGGCCTGGAACCAATCATCCATGCAACCTAACAGCACCTGACCATTGCCATACAGCATTATGTTTTTTTATACATTTGTTACTACCTTAATGTAATAGCAGAATTTAAGACCGACCCACCAGAAAAAAATCACAGAATGTCAGGGCAGCAGTAGCAAGAGTTTTCTGAAGAGCTGATTTAAAGCCATAACATTGTTTCTTCTATTTAGACAAAGATGCCACTGGGCTTCTTGTGGCAGCATAGCTGAGCACAGCATTCCCACAATGCACAAGTCTTCATTAATTTGTTTGAAAGTACAACCTAAAATCTTTTGACTGTCTTTCCTCAGAAGAGATCCTATAGCATTCATAGCGTCTTGTTTGAAAACTACCTCGTGAAAATCATCCCTTCTGGAGACTAGATTTACCTAAAATGGTTTTTTAAAACTGCTCATTTCTCAAAGATACATGGCTTTAAATTTTTATTCTACAAAGAAATCTTTCAAATAACATGAACTTATGATAACAAGCATAGTTCCCAGCAAAGATTTAGAGAGAAATTGGAAATGCACTTGATAGTCACAAAGAGAAGTCAAATGCATACTGTGTGTATATTGTTGGCTGTGAATGAAAATTTCTTCTTGTTAATTTCACAGAATGGTTCCATTATCTACTGCATATTTAAGTCTTCAAAAGGCAGGTATGTAAAAATGAAGATGTAGGGAGACCTCCTTATACAATATACTTATCTGTAATTAGGTACATTTTATATGTACTGTGGGTTTAATCTCTGCACTACAAACCCCATGAAAGAGTAAATAAAGGTAGAATAGATTTGCTTACATATAATGTTGTCCACATCTAAGTAAGGCCCAAGGCAAAACCAGTATTGACACAAACATGCAGTAATTATTACCACATATAAGGATGGGAGTTGAGGGAATGAGCACATTTCCTGCCTTAAAAAATGTGTGTGTGTGTGTGTGTGTGTGTGTGTGTGTGTGTGTGTGTGTGTGTGTAGAAATGAAAAGAATGGACAAAAAATGCACCATGGGTTGCCTTCGAAGGAGTGAAAACCTGAAAAGTCTCGGTGCTTCTTGCTTGCCAAGTCAATAGCTAAGGTATTTGTGAAAAGAAATTGCTTTAGAACAGACCAATTTGTGTTGAGGGAGTGGTGTAGGAAATCAAATCCAGGAAGCTGGTATGCTCAGTGAGTTCTACATTCTCAGCCCACTGCCGAACAACTTTGAAGTCACCACTGAATGTGCAACAACCAAATCTTTCAAAAATAAAAATACAACTAACAAATATGCTACAAGATTTTAATTGGAGAATATCTTTTAAACAGTAATTTCTGCCTGCCATTAAAATTCCTTAAGGTATTCTTAAATCAGTCTGAGTTTTTGCTAGAGTTAGTCCTTTCTCCATTTGAATCCTTTTTAGGATCTCAAGATTGAAACATCTACTAGGAAGGAACCTACATATGTGAGCTGGGATAAAAACTGATAAAGCAAATAGCCAATTCATTATTAGGTTGATTAAAAAAAATCAACCAGTGATAAGTTTATTAAGTTTCCTTTTGAAACTATCTCTTGATCATACACAACATTTCTGCTGTGGCCCTCTGTATTTGAAATCAGCAATTAAGTCTCATATTCTAGCTGAAGAATGATATTTCTCATAGTATCTTAAAACTCAAATACAATGCAAAAGATTTCTTGCTAAATGTACATCTGATAAGACATTAATATTGAGATTATACCCCCCAAAAACCCTAAATATCAAGAAGGAAATAATATAATAAAAAAATAACTATGACTGCTTTAGTTAGGGTTACTACTGCTGAGATGAAAAAAAAAAAAAAAAAAACAGAGCAGAAGCAGTTTGAGGAAGAAGGGGTTACTTGACTTGCAAACACAAAGTTTCCATCCATTGAGGGAAACCGGGGCAGAAATTCAGACCAGCTGGCAAACTGGAGGCATGAGGGGAATCAGAGACCATGCGGGTATGCTGGTTACTAGCTTGTTCCTCATGGCTTGCTCAGCCTACATTCTTATAGAATTCGGGACAACCAGCCAATACTCGGACAGCCTCATTGATCGCTGCTCTACTTTCAATAGCTAGAAAGTGATATCAAGCTAGGTATCCACCACATTATGAATGGATGATGAAAATATAGAATACATCTGCAAATGGAGTTCTGTTCAGCACTAAAAAACTGAATCATGAAAACTGCAGGAAAAAAAGGCAGATGTAACTGGAAACTCTTGTACAGAAGTAACCCAGGCCCAGAAATACAAATACTGTCCATCCTCTGTCAAATCCACACTTTGGATTTGAACTTTTATACTTCTGTGTTTGAGTTGAAATATCTCTAAAAGCCAGAAATCAAGAAAAGAGCCATAGGGTAGGGGATGGAAGAAGACAATAAACACAAGAAATATGAGGTAACAACCCTCTCCTACAAGTTCTTGTCATCTTGTTCTCCCTCACGACATTCCTAAAAGTGCGGGAGCCACACAGTAACAGAGGTCATTGCAGGACTCTTTTTAACCCTGTAAGCCAATGTAATGAATTATCTTTTATATTTTTTTGCTCTATGTATCTGTGTATCCATGTGTTTGTCTGCCTCCCTCCCCCTCTCTTTTGTGTGTGTGTGTGTGTGTGTGTGTGTGTCTGTGTTTTCTATTGATTGTTACTCTAGAGAATCTTGACTACTAACATTAACCTGATCTAGTAGAAAAAGACTAGACTTAGCAATATGTAGCAATGTGCCACAAACTTCATGATCATCACTTCACTGAAAAAAAAAAAAAGAATAGTACATATTTTGTCACTCATTTTCTCCAATATTTTCCCCTTTGCTAGACCATATAAATGAATCAGTTAATGAAAACAGAAAATTGAGCCTTCCAGCTTTCTAGCACCATTCATGGACTCAGCACTCTTTCTTAAGAAAATAGACTGTGACAAAGATTAAGGTGACATTGTCAACCAGTTCTAAAGGGGACGTTTATGTTTGTGAAGGAGGCTAAATATACTTATATACTTTTCTCTGTGTATAAAGCAGAGACAGAAAATGCATTTTAAAATATATGTCTAATGGCATCTCCCAGCTAGTAGGACATAAGACTTGTCACTTAAAATCTTATTTTAAACTAATTAAACTCTTCAGTCATCTTTAGCTAGTCTAAACAGAGCATGTCCTTGTACTTGTTTCTGGTCAGTTTTTAATGATAAGAATGTGAAGTCATTTATCTTTCCCAGAATCCCCTCAGCTATATTTAAGCTACTTTCCTATAAATGCCTGAAGATTTTTAATTCAAACTTACATTTAGCAAGATATATAACAGCCTACTTGACAGCAACTGGGACACACACCATGACAAGCTTCATAAAGAGCTGGGACTCTAGCCATGAAAAGAGGAAGTGGCATTTTGCTATTTCTAACCTTCAGAAATTGAGATTTAATATCAGTTGACATCCAAGCACTGAAATTTAACTGAGACTTGTAAAAGTTGTCCTTACTTAATTCTCGGTGTTGCTTAAGCAGAGAAAATGGTTGGATTAAATTCAGTTCTTCCCTGGCAAATCCACAACTTTATTCTTATCTCAATTTCTCATTGTATTGTTAAGGATTCCCCCTGGAAAATAATTGAAATCTAGTGTTTTTCTTTCAGTATCTCAAAGAAGAAATGTGTGTTTTAATGTTAAAGAGATTCACCTTCTTTTAAGAAACCCATGATGATAAAGTTTGGGTCTTGAAGGTTTCCCAAAGGAGAAACCTCGTATTAAAAGCTTGTTCCCCAACATAGGTAATGTATGGAAAGTGATGGAACTTGTCAGACATGAGGCTTACTCAATAGAAGTTAACAAGAATGAGTCCTTGGAATTACATTGGAACCATAAACCACCTGTCATCTTCTCTTCTCCTTCACTACCATCTTCTCCTTCTCCTCAAGCACTTGTCATGAAGAACAACAGACCCATGTGACCATGACTAAAATTTCAAAAACAATAAGCCCATTTTTCCCTTTGTAAGATATAAGTATAGAGAGATGGATCCATGATTAATAATACAAACTGTTCTTACAGAGGACCTGAGTTCAGTTTTCAGTACTCATGTTGAGTGCCCAACTGTCAATGGGCTTGCAACTGCCTATAACTCTAGTTCTAAGGTATGTAATGCATTCCTCTGGCATCCACTGATCCCTGTACTCACATACACCTACATACAGACACAAAATATCAGCATAAAGGCATGGATGTGGACAAGAAGTTCCAAGAATAGCTGATGTGTTATTGGCATATACAGACTATGTGGGGGAGGGGCACAACACATGAACTGAAAACTGATTGAGAAACCATAGGAATATCTATGTCTTAGAGAGAATTTTGCTGGCACACATGTTATGAAGAGAATAAAAACAGTAACAGGCATGACTCAAGGTTGGATATAGAATGTAGGGAAGTTTTAGCCTTTTCCCATTGCTCTCTTGTACTGGTGTGCATGCACAAATAACCCAGGACAGTATTATACACTTAGATTGCCCCCAGTCTTCTAAACCTATCCTCTCAGTCAATAGAACATCAGACATAGAACTTGCATTCGAAATAGGTAATAAACACTTAATAATGAATTCCAAAACACAAACAACTAAAATGAAAACAGACAAAATCTTCAATATGTTTCACGAAAGAGTCACCAATGAATATATGAAGAGTGCCTATACATTTTTATGAGGAAAGGAAAATAAAAGCACAGTGATATACTAGTTTTCCCACATGGCAGCTAAAAGAAAGAAATAGATGTAAATTATAAACAAGGATACATAGCCACAGTACTGTTATGTATTGCTGGTGGCCGCGTGAATTTGGAGAAATATCTGGCAACAGCTAGTCTAATGAATGCACACACATCTTGAGATCCTATAATTCCACTTCTGAGTATAACTCAGCAATGATGCATAAATGCGTTCAAAAAAATATGTGTTCTAGAATGTTCATGCAAAAGTAGAAAAAAACAAACATTCACTAATACAAGTAATAATAAGTAACTTTAATATATGTACATGCTTAAGCAAAAATTAGCAAATCCACTCAAAAATTAAAGGCAATTATATCATCTGTATAAATATGTAACAGTAAGATATGTAAGATGTGTAACAGTGGTGTATTTTGGTAGAGATTAAGAGTACAGAAATATTATTCTTAGGAGGAGGAAAAAGAATATTGTCTATATAAATTCTAGATGGGGACGGATTTGGGAAGGAACAGTTCCAATAAGATATTATTAATATTTCTTAAATCATAGGCTAAGTAGCACACGTTTAATTTATACACACACACACACACACACACACACACACACACACACACATACACGTAATATTTCTAATTATAACCTGCTCCGGTTGAGATGCTCCTCCCTGGGGAAAGACTTTCATTCTGATCATTCCTTAGTTGTCTGTAGTTCTTTGTATAGGGTTGAGGAATCATAGGCGTTCCTTGTTTGCTTTGGCAGGTCTATGGGTGTCATACTTATTCTGCTCAGGCTTAGGCAGCCATATCGATGAAACTTCATGAATGTAGCTTCTGACATTACTAGGAGACATAGTCTCACATCAAACTCCCTGTTGACTCCTTTTAAAAAAGTTATTTTTTCAGCAGTTTCTATTGTTCACAATTCCATAACTCTTAATAATCTGTTACATGCTTTAAAACTGCACACATAGGATCATGTTTTAAGGTTAATATTACAAGTGGTGAATATTAACCACATCAGAAAACTGTGGGGGGAAAAAGAATATGATCACCTTCAGTCGGCAGCAATATTTTAAATAATGCACAGCAAAGATGTTACATGAAATCCATTATTCATGGCTTTTCTCATACATATATTTGAAAACAGGATGGTGCTAGCTGCCCTGGGAATTTTTGTCATGGTGTATTATGTTGTTCATAACTTTTTACTCTGCAATATTTTCCCTGAAAAGAACTCTCTAATTGGATTGTCAGTCATTTATACATTGCCTTCTGTCTAGCTGGCAACAGATATACTACTTTTTCACCATTTTTCCTTCCTTCTCAGCTATTTAAGTGTCTTTCTTTCTCTTTCACAAATACACATATCTGTCCACTTACAGATTAACTATAAATAAAAACAAAGAGTTTCAGTTCTAATCATAATGCTTTATCCAGGACTACTTGTCAACAAGTATAGACTATGCCGTGTATTTAGTAAAGTAACTCAATAATTTTAAAATCACTATTATTTTGTTGAAATCATGTGATCATTATCAAAATGACAAACTGATGTCTTGATGAAATATTTTTATGTTAATTATACACATACATACATAGTGTGGTGTGTGTGTGTGTGTGTGTGTGTGTGTGTGTGTGTGTGTTTGTATGTATGTGTGTATGAGAATATGAGAGAGACAGAAGAAGGGGAAATATATACAAATGAAGCAACATAAAAATATCAGAGGAAATTCTAAGGTAAATAAAACTACCAAGTATAGTCTCTCATGTAGGAATAAACTCATTATTAGGTGTAACAATTGTCATATAAATATTCTTAGTCTCAGATTATATGTAAAAATAAGTTATAAATATAATGCATAAGTAATGAGCTAAACCCTCATTTATAATAATTTTGCACAATCAAGTGTTTGAGAAATTGATTTAATGAAACTTATTACAGTAAAAAATGCAAACAAAGCCTCTACTGAATACTTGTGATGATCATAAGATGAAGAAGAATTTGATGTACTTGCCTAGCATCATACACAAGGTCCTGAATTCTATCCTTAGGGAAGGAAAAAAAGTAATAAACAGGATATAAAATATACTTTGTTCTTAATAAAGACACGGTGATTATTGAAAAGAGGTTTATATAGACTATGTTCTTATGGAATAATGAACTTAATTTCTTACAGCAAAAGCTGAGGACACTAAGAATAATGGAGTGAGCTTCATTAGAAACGTTAGCATTCATTTTTGCGTTGCTAAAGATAAATGGAATGGTATGGTGGAAAGCAAATGCATTGAGGCAAAAGACATTTGGTCAGAGTAAATAAAGTTATAATAGTAAATGCTGGCAAAGGTCCTGTTGTGTCTTAAGTGGAAACAATACATGGAGAGGAGCCAAAGGCAAGAGTAGATGTGAAAGCTGCAAGTATGGGTGGTATTTTAATGGGATTCTGAGAATAGGCAAGGGAAATTCAAAGTTCTGAGTCTTGGGCTTCTTATTGTCTGAACTAAACTAAGCAATTTGAACAAAGGAGAACAAGGTGCCATCACTAGGGAGCAAACTGTTCTGCCACACCTCCCGACTCCTGATTTGTTGTGGTTTTTAAACATATATTCACTAAGCTACATGGACTACTCAAGTTGTCCACCAGCAACATGAACTATTTACTCAGTGTTCAGTTACTCCCTCAAAAGAACCAGAGCATTGTGGTTGCAAGTCTTCACTTACCAGAGTGAATTTTCAAGACCTAGAAAACGTGCTACTCCAGGAGACTGCCCTATACGTGTATCTGCACCAGCTGCCTGCTGGCTGATCCCCGTGGAGCATCTGTGTAAGTCTTGGTTCTGATACTCATCTATACTTAGGGTATTTGAGAAAATGTATAAAGGAGCAGATAGAATTGAAATAATTTCAAATTTGGAGAGGTTCATTTTAAGCTGAAATTTTCTAAAAAAAAAAAAAAAAAAAAAGCAAATGATGAACAAATCAATTAATTAATTAGTTAGTTAGAAACATGCTGATCTTCCAGGCCCTCAGAGTATGTGAGCATAGATGAGAAAATTTGAAGAGGCTTGGATTTGATTATATGTCATGGGAAATGCTATTCTACTTCTACCACAACGTCTAGAGAAAGAGTAATGTCTATACGAAGAGTTTGTATCTATATAAAGCAGCAGATCTGCGGGGCAATTTCTACTCAAGGACTGTTTGACTCCTTTTGCAATTCAAATCTGAACTTCTAAAAGCACAAAGAAGATTAGAAAAGTTCCCACTGCAACTATAGGTAGAGCAGAGGTCATAATCCTGTCCCACTTGGAATCACTTCCCTACAACATAATGGTTTTAATTTTCCTAAGGACTTGTTGTGTCAATACAGTGGTTTATAGTCTTTTTTTCTGCCTTTATTACGTTCTATAATCAGACCTCAAAACTTCAGGAATAAAGCATGATGATCCCACTAGAAGGCATGTTCCAGCTGGGCAATATAAGGATGCCTGGTCTCGGGGACATCAAGGGAAAGTGTTCCTTTTCCTGATAGTATTTTGAAGTATTATTGTTATTTAGCATTTCTGAGGAATCTTTTTGAGATTTGGGTTTCCAATTCATCCTGAGTTCTTGGAGGAAGCAGGTAAATGAAAGCAATGTCAATATATAAGCAAACACAAACAAAATTATTCTTTGGAAGTGTAGCATCAGAAATCATCTCTAAGCACTTGAATCAGGATTGGCTTTAAGGATCATAAATGTAGCATAGAACCCCAGTCATCAAATGGAGCAAAATTTGCTCAGATAAATCTTTATCTTGATGGAAAAGTCAAAACTCAGGGTTTTTTTTAAAGATTTATTTATTTATTTTTATGCATACTAGTACACTGTAGCTGTCTTCAGACACCTACCAGAGGGCATCAGATTCCATTACAGATGGTTGTGAGCCACCATGTGGTTGCTGGGACTGAACTCTGGAAGAGCAGTGCTCTTAACTGCTGAGTCATCTCTTCAACCCCCAAAACTCAATTTGGATAAATGACCTTACAGGCATCACATTGATTATCAGAACTACTGTATAAGTTTTGCCTAGTCTCCAAAATACACATACATTTTCAAGGTAGCCAATTTGTATTCACATTAGAGTTCCAGTAGAGGAATGCTCTGCACAAAGTCTTTACTGATGACTAATGATATTGTACATGGGAAATTCTTTGGTTTTGTTTGGGGTTTTGTTTTTGTGATTCTTGGGATTAAACCTAGGGTCTGACACATGCTAAGCAAGTGTAGTACCACTGTGCAATAGGTTGACCCCTTACTTTTTCAAACTGTTCAATAGAAGCATGGTATTTGCTACATTTTCTAGGCTATCCTTGACATATCCCAGCCAGACCTTGAAATTGTGATCCTCCTGCTTCAACCCCCTGATTAGCTAGGGTTAAACAGCTGCACCACCAAGTCCCGCTAGGAAAATTTATCTTTAACACAGTTCTTAGTTTGGGGAGAAAGATACTCAATGGTTTTGATGGGGAGCAACATTGAGGAGCACCATTCAACGAGCCAGAAAATGTTGTACATAACTGCTGAAGACTCTTGTGATGATGCATGCAAAGTTGTTCTTTTTATAGAAACACTTTATCAGAGGACTAATAAATCCCAGTGTGCTATGAGAACTTTTTATCTATAGGGAATTTACTCATTCTACTAACATTGATAAAGATGCAAGGATAGAATAACATTAGTTTTGTTTACCATGATTTTAATCTGCATTACTTATTAAAACAAGGGCTGAAAAATACAAATGTGGCCCTGAAAAATATTAGAGGAATTAACTCACACCATAAGAGATTATGATTTCAAAAATACTACACAAAATAATTATTCAACAAGAGACAAAACCTGAAGTTCCTGACTCTGACCCTGAAGATGGCTTCACTGCTTGTCAACATCTTTATCAATTCTCTTAAAAGCCAAAAAATTCAAATAATCCTTTATTTTCTTAATATAATACCATTCCAGTTACTCATAATAACACTATAAAAACCACAGAATCAAAAAAATATTCTTAACATCCAAATATGGAGTTGACAGCCTAATTATGCAATACAACCTGTATATTTGTCTGTGTACATGTGTACATGCATATACTTATGCATCTTTATATGTATTTGTCTATAAAATTTCTTGTTAGTCTCTAAAGCGAAGATTAGGAGCTAGTTTGTAAAAATGCCCCATAGTGCAGAAACTGAAGGAGAAGCCATCTAGTGACTGTCCCACCTAGGGATCCATCCCCTATACAGTTACCAAACCCAGACACTATTGTGGATGCCAACAAGTGCTTACTGACAGGAGCCTGATATAGCTATCTCCTGAGAGGCTCTGCCAGTGTTCAACTAATACAGAAGTGGATGCTTACAGCCATTCATTGGACTGAGCACAAAGTCCCCAATGGAGGAGCTAGAGAAAGAACCCAAGAAGCTGAAGGGGTTTGCAGCCCCATAGGAGAAACAACAATATGAACCAACCAGTACCTCTAGAGCTCCCAGAATCTAAACCACCAACCAAAGAGTACACATGGTGGAACTAATGGCTCCAACCACATATGTAGCAGAGGATGGCCTAGTCTGTCATCAATGGGAGGAGAGGCCTTTGGTTTTGTGAAGACTTGATGCCCCAGTGTAGGGCAATGCCAGGAAAAGGAAGCAGGAGCAGGTGAGTGAGTGAGCAGGGAGATGGAGGAAGGGATACAGGTATTTTGGAGGGGATAAAATTTGCAATGTAAATAAAGAAAACATCTAATAAAAAACAGAAAGGGAAGATTAAAAGAAAATGCCCCACAGTATGACAGATGGAAAACATTTGTGATTTTTTTTCTAAGAACAAACAATTTTATAAATTGAAAACTTCACCAGGGTAGATTGTTGATATGCTAAGGAAAAATCATGAATCTATAAGAGAGCACCAGTGTGGATCAATTTCCTCAAACAAAATTTATTTTGCAACTTCCCACCTTCTCTGCTCCCCCATGAACCCTAGAAAATGATGTTCGCAGTTACAAATGTTCATCCAGAAATCCAATCATATGTGATCTGCATATAGAAAAAATGATCTCAATTTTAAAATTATTATTGAATAATATATATTGAATGATGTATCTAAAATAGAAGCAATAATGCAAAATTCCCTCCTCTATATTCCTTTTTCTCTCTCTCCCAATTTTTATCAGAGATATAATTTACATACACTGAGACATTCAAGGAGTTAAAATTTTCTTTTTAACTTTCTGCCCTGACCAGGAATAAATAATCCTGATGAATCTTTTGGACATCGATAGTGATTTGAGCTATATAATCTGTCAATATAACTGGAAGTAATGAATCGGGAGCCTTCCAGCTATATTTTATAAACCAAAATTTTCCAAAGAGAAGTAAAGAAAATCTTTGTGGCTAATTCGTCTGTATTTAGACTAACTAATTTAACTATTATTAATGAGGACTATATAAATATATCCCAGGATTTATTATCCTAGATTATATATGTGCCTGTGTGCCTGTGTGTGTGTGTGTGTGTGTATGTAAGAGGGAGAGAGAAAGAAAGAGAGAAAGAGAGGGAGACAAAGAGAGAGAGATGAGAGAGAGATTTACTGAATCATTTCCATTCAGTGAAAAACAGTGGAAATGTGTTTTTCAGAATCAGTTCAACTCGATTTGGATATTCCACCTGTATTCTTCACGCTTACTGAAACTGATACTCACTCCAGGTATACTAAGGCAAAGGTTTGCAGTCAGGCCAAATGTACACTAGCCCTATGAAAGACTCAACGAATGGGAAATTTGGCCATAAAGAGTTAAGTATCTGCAGCCTATCTCTTCCTCTAAGATCATCTTTATGATAAAGATTTAAAGGTTTTCTAAGTTACAGCAACGGTCTGTGATTTGTTCTTCATCTTGCTTTTGAATCTTTGATGCAAGCAGAAGAGACAAAACGGGGGACTTTTATGCTATTGTCTTATGGCTTTCACACACAAGCCCCACACTTCAAACATTTTAAATGATCTCATGGATTTCAGTCCAGGAAATTTCAAAACGAAGCCTCTGCCCGTCAGTAGGGACCGACACTCTTCTCCTCCCCCTCCCTCCCCGAACATCATGGCCCTACTTCATTTTTAACCATATTACTACCCAGCCTGGTGTATTCTGACAATAACTTTACTCTAGCTCCTTCCAGAGGTAGAGGAAAAACTTCTGCAGCCAGTAGGGAGCTGGGATTAATTACAGGCAGCAGAAGCACTATGAGAAGTGAAGATTTAGCTTGGCTCCTCATAGTCTTGGTTTGAAATGAAAGCTCATGAGCTTCAGTGGAGCCCGAGTTTGAAGTTTAAGTTTACTCAGAAATCATTCAGCGAGCACTTAGTTCACTTGGGCATAGCACTTCTCAAGCTGTCGAAAGTAGAACGTATCTGAGATAGGTCGGCAAAAATTCCCAAACCCTGGCAATGATCCAGCAGTGCAATTCCATAAAACGTATGATCCGCGCATTTCCACAAACTGAAGCTTCCTCTGGGCTCTAGAGAAAATAACACTGTTTAATAACGGCAGCAGGTGTTTTTACTAATGATCTTTTAACGACATTTTTGATGGCTTTAATTAAACCCCAAATATTTTTGTTGGAAAAATAAAGGACAAATGGTTTCTAAGGCAAAATAAATAGTGCTTTTAAGGATGCATTATAAAAGAAAAATGCAAAATACATGTTGTTTTATCAAAGAAAGTAAGCAATGCCTTTGTACAAACTCCAACTAAAAGAATTGAGGAGAAAAAAATATTATGGTAAAGTTAACAAAACATATTGTTAGAAAGAAATTTAAACTTTGTCAAAGAGACCAGATTCAAAGTGGTACACACTTTTAATCCCAGCACTTGGGAGGCAGAGGCAGGCATATCTCTGTGAGTTCAAGGACAGCCTGGTCCAAATAGTGAGTTTCAGCACAGCTGAAGCTAGATGGTAAAACTCTATCTTGAAGAAATACAACAAAAACAAAAAACAAAAGAAATCAAGCCAGGAATGGTGGCATTTGAGTGGCTGACGTAAGGAAGACTGGGAGTTCAAGACCAGCATAGATCACATAGAAAGACTTTGTCTCAAAAAAACACTTTGATATGAGCAAAAACAAAGAGCTGTAAAGGAAAGCAATGTAGGAGAGAGGAGGGAGAGGGGAAGGGGAGGAGGAAGAAGAGAAAGAAAATATTCTGTCCTTCCACTAAAGGACATTAGATCAGTCATAGTTCTCTAGAGGAACATATAAAATTAATAGATATTTAAAAAGGGTCTATTAGATTGTATTAAATGAATGGCTGACTTCTATAGGAAGACTGTGACCCCAGTAGCTTTCATGGATCCACAAGGCTGGATCACTCAGTAGTCACAATCTGGGGCTGATGTCCTAGCAAATTCCTGCAAAGCCACTTTAATTGGAGGCCTGAAGGAGTCAGGTGAAGTATGTGAAAGAATGCAGCAGAAGCACAGGTAGCAACACTGTAGATGCACTAACCTGTGAGACTTTAAGGCAAGCAGGTAAGGAGTAGAAGCCTTTTTCCATTTGTGTTGCCACTGGAAGGTGCCACATGTATGTAGGGTGTATCCTCTCACTAAATTAAAGTAATTCAGAAAATCTCTCATGGGGATTTTCAAAGATTTCAAGATCTCAGAGGTTTCCTTAGGGTAGATAACTCCGCCCAGGTACGCCCTGGAGACTCATCTCTTAGTTTCAGATCCAGTTGAATTGAAAACCAAGATTAACCATCACATCCACATTGTGAATAATCAACAAAGTAAGGTAGTTTTAAGCACATGCAAGTCCTTGAGACATCCTGATATGAGCTATTAATTATGAACAGGATCAAAACCTCAGGCAAGCCTGTTTCCATCCAAGGCAGCTTTAGATGGGCCAGGAGCTTCATCCTGGCATTCTTTTCTTGGCTTATAAGACTAAACCTCTATCTCATAACTACATAATGAGCATCTTAGAATTAGAGATACAGTAGGAAACGTCCTGTGTTATATTCCATCTCTTATATTAAATATTGCACTCCATTAGGTCCATTTACAATCAAATATACCAGATCATTCGGTAGTTGTCCCACAGCCATGGAGAACTGGGTACCTGAAAGGGAGGCTGGGAATGAAAAAGGACGGATGGGAAAGAGAATGATGAAGCCAAACAAAAGGTTTCTGATCAAGGCTCAAAGTTTAAATTTCAGTTCTATGTTTATATAGGGGAATCCCAAAGACCCATCCTCTGTTTCAGCCGGATTATGTTGCTTTGTTCTTTCTATTCCAATGTTAACAATGATAGACACCCCAGGACCAAAAATGGGACTCCAGCTTAATGCCTCCAATCTCTGCCAGAAAATGAGTTCTTTGCCCTCTACTACGAGTAGTTTTGGTGCTTACAGAAGAAGGTCTAGTGCCTGAAGCTGTGACTATACTTCCTTCATGAAAGACCATCCAGAAAAATTGAGCTTGAGATGGGAAATTTTCTTGTGACCATGAAAAGATAGACAACTCTGATCAGTAGTTTCTGCCTTTCATGATGATGCTTCAAGACCAATCCTTGATACAGCTGCATTAGAAGACTCTAATGGCCATCAAAAAGGGCCATTTCAGACTGTAATCAAAACTATACATCAGATCAAGTTAGGATACTGATTTTTCCCTGTTGGTTTTAAGGAAAAGAACTAACTTTCCACTGCTATTTTGACTTCTAAATAATTGCTAGATTCTTCTGCTTTTTTCCAAGCCAGCCCTCTCATCTTACATCAATATCCATCCAAGCTTCCACAACATTCTTCAGACACTATCACTGATGCCACGAAGTGCTTGCTGACAGGAGCCTGGTATAGCTGTCCCCTGACAGGCTCTGCCAGAGCCTGACCAATACAGATGTGGATGCTCACAGCCAACCACTGGACTGAGCACAGGGACCCCAGTGGAGGAGTTAGGGGAAGGACTTAAGGAGCTGAAAGGGAAGAACAACAATATCAACCAACCAGATCCCCCAAAGTTCCCAAGGACTAAAGCTACCAACCAAAGAGTGCACATGGAGGGACCCATGTCTCCAGCTGTATTTGTGGCAGAGAATGACCTCAAGGGGAGAGGAGGCTCTTGGTCTTGTGGAGGCTCTATGCCCTAGCATAGGGGAATGCTAGAGTGGTGAGACAGGAGTGGGTTGGGTTGGTGGGGGAGCACCCTCATAGAAGAAGGGGGTGATGGGATGGGATAGGGAATTTGTGGAGGGGACACCAGGAAGAGAGACAACATTTGAAATGTAAATAAATAAAATAATAAATAAATAAATAAATAAATAAATAAATAGTAATAGAATGATTACTAATGACATTCTGCTGCACTCATAGATCAGTGTGTTGCTTAGCCATCATCAGAGATACTTCCTCCTATAGCAGATGGGGACATATACAGAAACCAACAGTCAGACATTATGCAGAGAGAGGGAAATCTTGGAAAACTAAGCCCTAAATGGAATGTCTCTATAAAGTCCCTCCCCTCAAGGCTCTGGAAGCCTTGAGGATAACAAAGCAGAATGAGTTAAGGGAACCAGAAGAAATGGAGGCCAGCAAGAAGGAAGGCCCTCTAAATCACATGAACTCACAGCATTCACAGGGGCTACACAGGTCTACACCAGTTAGAATCTCAGAGCTGAAAGAAGTGGACACACGCTCCAATCCCTAACTCAGAAGCTCTCTCTAATTTATAACCACCTACAAATGAAGATGTGGTTTTCTCCAAAGGAGGCTCACTTGAGGAAAACTACTCTGAAGGACAGAAAGCATGCACAGCAGTAGATGACCAATGGAAAACAAGCTCACAGTTCCTTGTCTCACAATCTTATGTTATAACATTTCCTTTTTTTGTTGTTTTGTTTTTGCTTTTAGTTTTATCATACTTATTCTATACTTTTATTTACATCTATTTCATTTATATTTTTTCTTCTCTTCCTTTACCCTATAGACCCTTTGAGTATTTATTTTGGCTTTCAGTTTAGTATTTTTATGGGATTCCTGAGAGTGAGAACAAGTAGATCTCTGTATCTCTATCTGTTCCTTGTGTCTTTTCTTAGGCTCTTTTTCTTCTGTGTGTTCATTTTTCCAATTCAACATATTAGTTGTTTGCTTTATTTTATAATATTTTATTTTATTATTGCCCCATAGAAACCTGTTTGTTTCCTAATAAGAGAAATAGGGTGGGTTAAGATGGGCAAGGAGGTGGGGAGGAAGAGAAAAAAAGTATATATTATGTGATGAAAAAATTTAATGAAAAGAAGACAATGAAAAAGAACAACAACAAAATTGCAGCCACACAAGAAAAGGCTAAGGGCAGAAAGGCAGTACAGAGCCTTCCCACTGTGACAGGGAAAGACAGTGCTGTGGTTCCTCCATCTCGTATTCTTGCTGAGACCATACCACATTTAACCGCAGTTTAATCTTCTTGATGGAGGATCCCACAGAAAATTATCCAGCTCTATTCTAGGGACCCAAGGTCAAGAGGCCCCAGATAACTTATTTTAGCCCTGTTAAACTACCTACTTCTGCAGAAACCCCCTGCAGCTGCAGAACAAGATGCCAGGACAAGGTTTTTGCTTTCAAAAACCCCATGCTGTGGACACTCAGGGCTATGTTTAAGTCCTGAATACCTGAGTGTGGTCTCAATCAGCTAGAATAAAGATATTTAACTGGCTATAATCTGTGACTAAGTGGTCCTCTCCAGTTGGCTCCTCATGACACTATATTCTTTGCATTACTACTTTGAACTTACAGTTTGTATTGTTTAACATAAAGCTAGATACCAAGCTAAACAAAGCACAGTAAATATTATGATTCACAGATCATAAAAACTTATTTATTATTTTTGAAAAGAATTAATCAACTATGAGCACCATTTTTTTTCAAAGAAAACAAAATCCACATTGAAAAGAAAATAGGAAAGAAAGGGACTTTAATAAACTGTGCTGGCCAAACTGGATAGCTTCATGTAGAAGAATGAAAATGTATCCATATCTCCCTATACATGGTCACCCTATAGAAAACTCAACTCCAAAAGGATTGAGGATCTCAACATAAAGCCGGATACCCTGAGTCTGACAGAAGAGAAAGTGGGGAATAACTCTGAACTCATTGGTACAGGAAAAGACTTCTTGAATAAAACAAAATAGAATAGGCACTAAGAAAATTAATAAATGAAAGAAATGAAGCTAAAAGGCTTCTGGAGAGCAAAAGTACTTTCATTCAAGCAAAGTATCAGCCTGGAAAAATTCTTTGCCAACTATACATCTGATTAAAGATTAGTATATGGAATATATAAGGAATCTATAATGTTTTCTTCAAGGATTGATTTACCCAAAAATAATTTTGATACTAGAGGTCCCCTCTTCTGATATCTCCACTACTGTCCAGGTGTAAATTCCAAATTCACTGTTCTCATCAACATCAAGTGGAGGAAAGGTGGAAAAACCAGATGACAACCATTTTCTCTCAGTAGGGAATCTTCATTTATCCTGAAACTCAGACTCTACTGGCAAGAATTAGTCACATGGCCTCACTTTCTACCAGCATGAGGGAAATATCATCTAGATTGGTGCTTTCTTCTCATAGGAAGATCTGAATTGTGAGAGAAATATCAACAATATGAATAAATAGTTAAAATGTTGGCCCTGTGCTTCATATTGTCAAAAGCTAAAACAATAACACATAACAGTTCTTTCCTAACAACATGCCGAGAATCACCAGAGCTCTAATCTGGCAAATTTTGAGCATATACCTTCTAGGTATATGAATGGAATAATTGTTGAGTCATAAAATACAATGAAGTGTGAGTAGTATGTACCAACATGGAAAAACCTTAAAGTAATATTCCAAGTCAGAGGAAGTACTCAAAAGTTAAGGGGATGTCCACAAAAAGCCATGTCTATATGATTCCATCATGCTAAATATCATGAATAAGAAAATTCAGAGTCAGGAGATGTATGATTATGACTGAGAGAGAAGGATGGGTAATGAATCCTTCATAAAGACAGGTCACTTAAAGTGATTAAAAAATATATAGCTATATACATGCACATCTAAACATACACACACACACATACAATGGTTTTCTGTGACTATGTACTGAATCAGACTTTAACCTACAGTGCCTTGTGTTGACAGCACCAAGTATATAATGATAATCCTTTTTGTTTATATTTATTTGGGAATTTCATCATGTTTCTCATATTATATCCCAAAAAGTACTTAAAATAACACTTCTAAGATACCGATCTATATTTACCTGTATCAGAAATCCAAAACTGGGGAGTCATCTAAAAGTAATGAGCCACTTGACAGTCCCTTCCTAATAAGTTTTATAGGATTAGAATATGGCCCACCACATTCCCTTCTAACTCTATGTCCAAAAGGGTTAAAGTCAGGTGTTTAGACAGAAGCATACCCACAAATATTCATAACAATATCATTTACAATAGTCAAGAGAAAAACAACCCAATCATCCATCAAATTATTGAAACTTCTCCTCCTAAAGGGAAGAGGAAGTTTTTCAGTTTCTCGTGAAATGCACAAGAATTTTAAAAGTCTTAAGTCATATGAGGCCTTTCCCCATCTGTCATGGACTTCTGTCCCCTATGAGTGACTGGGCCATTTCCCTCTTGAATTGCCGTCAGCTATAATTGCCCAAAACAGACTTATGTAAGATTGGGCTCATTATCTTTCCATTCATGCGGGAAGGACCTCTTAAGACCACACCCATCTCTGGTGATTCATAGACAATTAACAGTTGCTGGAAGAGAATAATTTTCCATAGCATAGTTGCTCATAAGTTGCCCACACTCGTGTAAGGTTACCCTGATGTCTGACACTTTTATTCTGATAGAAGTATGCTGCTGTTCAGAACTTTGAGGAAAGCAAAGCATCACCTCATCATCTTTGCTCAATTGAATGGATATGACCCTTAAATGAGACAGAACAGTATAATCCAACATCCATTCATCTGCAGATGTGTGTTCTTATGATTCTCCTTCTTGCCATTTCACATTCACTCTTCCAATCACCAAATGCAATCAATAGTTAATGTGGTATATTCTGCCAAGTTACAGATGAGAGTGAAAAGGCAGTCCTAGATGGTCTGACTGGCAGATTGAGCCAGGTGGTTTTAAATTTAACTAAAAGTGTCATATAATCCTATAACATGGAGGTCTAGAAGGGATCATGTTTAATGTGGTGCCTTCAGTCATAAATTTAAAACTACATGCATCTCCATCATTTGTAAAAGAAGGATATGTTCAAGCCTAGATCCATCACCTCACTGTAATTAACACTAGTTTCTCTTAGGAATCAACCAGGCAGGGCAGGGTAATGTGACACTCAACATGTATGGGGGTGCTTCTGCACATCATTGCCAATTAGGGACCATCCAAGGGTAAGGTGGGGTACAGAAGCCTGGAGCTCATACAGGTCCTGTTCCAGGACATGGTGACCAACCACACAATTACTCTGACTGAGAAAAAAAAGGTATTTGAGATGAAGAATAGTTCATTTTTCTGGATTAAGTCTCCTCAGAGAACGTCCGTGATCTGTGGTGCTGCCAGAGACCATGATGAGGTCTGTGTTCCATGCTTCAACCAGACATCATATTGATGTCCATGATCCTTGCTGCCATCACAAACCATGATCCTGCAGGAAACATTGTTGATGTCCATAATCATGGCTTCAACCTGAAACCATAATAATGTCCACAAGTTGTACTGCTACTAGAAATCAAGTGCAAGTCCATGATCCATGTTCCCATTGGCTGCTATGGACAGGAAAATTTCTTTTGCAGTGGTATCGATGAGTGCAGAGTCATAACTGAGAATAAATATATTTAAGGCTTCTGTGCCAACATAACACACACACACACACACACACACACACACACACACACACACACAGTAACAGTCCAGAGAGTCATTTAAAACTATGAATGTGTCTCTTCACAGTTGATGGCTTCAGGAGGAAAGGGTGATTCTTTAAGGGGCTGGCCACTGAGAGTTTGACTATGCTTCAGTGAGTATATGGGCAACACCAATTAGACTTGGTGGTTTTATTTGTCTTTTCTTTCCTTTTGTGTGGGCTAACGAGGATGGGAGGGTGGACCTGGGAAGAGTGGTAAATGAGAGTGATTAGGATCGTTGTATGAAATTCCCAAATAATTAATAAAAACATTATGTTAGGGAAAACACATTTTCAAAGATCATCCAGTTTAAAGGATGAGTTAAACCTTTATCTAGTATATCTCTTTTGATATGATGGATTATTACCTTGTTTTTTAGAGACTACCTAGTCATAAAAACCATATAACATATTAATTTAATCTACCTGCAACCCCACGTTAATAAGTTCTGATGTACATTTCAGAGTCAGTAAAACTTGGAACTAGAGAAATAACTCATGTAGTGTCCTTAAAGAGGACAGAAGTTCAGTTCCTAACACCCATGCCAGGTGGCTTACAACTGCCTGTCAACTATACTTTAAGTGATCCAAAAGGCTCTTCTAGCCTCTATAGGTACCTGCATTTACCTGACATACACACTTACAGACATTCATATAATTTAAAAAGAAAGAACTTAAATATTTTTTAATTATAAAGAATAAAACTATATTGATTTATAATGAACCCTACTCACATAGCTTAGTAAACAATACTATCTATTAGACCTTCATAGTGCAGAAAGGGAGATTATCGTACAAAACAGAAATTGACTGGGAAATACATTATATGATCTGGTAGAGCTGGCACATAGACTCAGGCTTCCTAATACATTTATTGATTGCCGATGTGGGACTTCAAAGCAGGGCTCTCAGTTTGTGTCCTAGATGATACTTGGTAACTATATAACTGCAGACAGGGTACTCAAATCATATTGATTCATTTTACTAATTTGTACAAGGATAATATAATCTACCCCATCCTGATTTATAAGGAGTAGGCAAAATGATATGCCAGCATCACATTAGAAGACAACTTGAACAGTAGTTACTCAATAAGTTATATATATATGTATATATACATAACATATATACATATATACTATATATCATATAGTATATATGTTATATATGTATATATATAATTACTGAGTGCCATTGTACACTTTACTCAATTATATATGCAAAATGAGATTCTTAAACAATTCAAAACCCAAGAAGTACAAAAATTAATGAAATATGAAACCTCCCACATATCCTTAAACATTTTAACCTTTAAAATGGTGAGATGGTGTCACACTGGTGATATAGTAGTGAGCATGGTAGCCTTCCAAAATGGCAATACACCTCAGAGAAGGTAAGAAGTAAATCAAACAATGTAAAATGATTAAATTACATGGTATAACTCTAGAGAAACAAAACATTGCAACACATACTATTCTTGTGCTAACTTTCCTACAAAAAAAACATTAGTAATTTCATAGATATATTTATAGTCATAGTTTAGTACCTCAATCTCCTTCCTCCCACACTTACTCTTCATTGTCTAGAGTATGTTGCAGTCATTTCCTGCTCCACAGAATTTATTAATTTCATGCTACAAGCTTGGAGGTAGATGGTGGTTTCTCAGAGTATTCATTAGTAGAAATGTATTAGGCTATAAGTAATAAATTTAATCATTCTGTGGCCAAAGTCTCCATTTTAATATAGGGCCAACTTTCTTATCACAACTGGCTCTAAGGAAACAGAATAGAAGGGAAAAAGATAATGTTCTAGTTAAATTATGTCCTCACATATTCACACAGATTCTACATTTTCTTCAAACGCTACAATGTGGCTTTGACATTTTATTCTTAGTTGGGAATCTTACTTGCAATAACACAGGCAAAACTTTAAATTGCTTGAGCTAAGACGGATCACTTGTAGACCACAATGGCTCTGAAAAAAACTGGGACATCTCTTTGCATGCGAGTTTTGCCTTTGTCCTGCATTTGTTTCACTAGTCCCTGAAAATCGTAATCTTCACACAAGAATAACAATATCTGAAACATCTCCCTATTTCCATTTCAAATTAAGTAGACTTTCTTAAAAATAAATTCCTGGTGAAGAACCTTTCTACTGATATTTTTCTATCCATTGTAAACATGCACATGGAGATTAGAGAGAAACAATTTCAAGACGCCAAGATGACAGAAAAAATTGAATTTAGTTTGTGTATAGACTTGCTGAATATCAACAATATCTATAACTAAGAATGAATAATACTCTCTGGTCTTTCAGAGAGAGAAAACACACACACACACACACACACACACACACACACACACACACACACATACACCCAAGGAACCACACACAGAGATAAGATACAAAAGCTCTGCCCCTCCAGGATATATAATCTATTAACAATTGCTGGGAAAGGAAATACAAGCTGTTAATAATTTCTAGAAGGGGACTCTTCTTCAGGAGTCCAGGTGTCCAGAAATTGCCAATGTTACCGTAGCAATTCCAGTTAAATCATACTTCACCAAGTTAGACTTGGATGGACTTGTGTTGTTGTTGTTGTTGCTGTTGTTTATTTAGAGGTTTTTTGTTTTGTTTGTGGTCTGTGATGGGTGCCACATATGGCATGAATAGACATTTGTCTTTCCAGGAAAAGTCATATAACAAGATTAAATGTGTGGTGGTGAAAGTTTGAAACACAGGTATTAAGCTAAGAAGTTGTGAGGTCCTTAGAATTTTACAAACTTACTTGTTTTGTTTCTCAAAGTCCAATAGAAATTACACGAAGGTTATAAATGAAATTTGAAAGCACAAAATGTATCACTGAATATGGTATTGCTATAAATGTTAGGTTTCCACATTAAATAGCTTACTTCATAAGACCAACGGAGCTATAACAGACTTTTGAATAAGTCTTTTTTCTTTATGGAAGTATAATAGTCTCTATAATGCTTAACACTCTTATTTAAACATGTAAATACCAGTGCTTTTGTATCATGGGCCATACAAAAGCACACAATGTGTTGAATGCACTAAATTTACAGTCTTAAAACAAGAGTCGGGGGAAGCAGTAAAGTATGCTACCTACTTCAACTCCCACTGCTAGGGATTTACACCAGAATAGAGAAATGAACAAAGAGCTACAGGATATCATGAGCCACTGATCATTTCAGTCCTTGGATGTTACACATGTTTTTACAGAAAAGGTCATGATGTGTAGGCAAGTTTCTTCAACTAGAAAGATCCCAGAAAAACAAGACAGCAAGATTCAGTCTTGTAGGGCTGAATACCAAGAAGGCTTGCCCTGCTTGGAGAATGCCTATTCCCCATTCAGGTGTCAATGGCAGAGTTCATAAACAGTATGTAGCAACTGATAGGTCTACAAAGGAAATCCTTTCTCTCATTTTTCATTAGTTATTTAACAAATATTTGTATATTACCTCTTTTCCCAAGTGGTGGGTTAAATCTTGGTAAAGAAGGCTGGGTTCACACTCTGGCTGGAAAGGAAGGGGCATAAATAAATGTCTATTGACCAAAGGTCTTATAAAAGAGAAAATAATCAAGTTCTAAGTGCCAGGGAAGGGACAACAAGCTCTGTCTCAGGTCAGACTATACTTTGCTGTGGACTTTCCAGTAGAATTCAGCTTTCCCTAGACAAGTGGAGTGAGGAAAGTGAATATAAGTAATATAGAAAGAATCCCTTAAATGTTCTCAGATATCAAAATGTTAATAACCCTCTGTAGTGGAACAACCCAACACTCTGTTCAAGGTCACAAGTCAAAACAGGTAAAGGAAACATAAGTAAAGCCCTATGTAGCAAATTTAGAGTGGGAATAAATGCTAAACATTATATTTAATATAAATATTTATCTCAAAAAATGACAGTAGAAAAGACTAATGATTTTAAGGATTCCTTTAAAACTTGTGTAGTCATACATACCCAGTTGATCTAAGGAACCTTTCTATGCCCTTTGTTGGTTGGTCAGGAGCTTGTAAAATGCTGTTTCTGCACCTGTACAATTTACTCAATAGTACATCAAGTCTGTCCTGGCTATTCTTATGTCACCTTGACACAAGCTAGAGTCAGTCATCTAAAAGGAGACGCCCTCCATTGAGAAAATGCCTCTATCAGATCCAGTTTAGGATATTTTCTTACTCTGTGATTGATTGGTGTGGGAGGGTCTATCCCATTACGGTGAGGACACACCTACATTGGTGGTACTTGATTCTATAAGAAAGCTAGCTGAGCAAGCTATGAGGAGCAAGCCAGTAAGCAGTACTCCCTCTGTGTGGCCTCTGCATCAGCTCCCACCCCCAGGTTACTGCCCCGTTTTAGTTCCTGTCCAGACTTCCTTTGATGATGAACTGTGATTTTGGAAGTATAATCCAAATCGACCCTTTCCAGCCCAACTTGCTTTGGTCATGATGTTTCATCATAGCAATTGAAACCCTAAATCGGACAAATAGGAAAATAAAGCATGACCAGACATAACAGAGGCTAGGAAATGATCTTTCTATATAAATCATAGGTAATGTTTCTAGTTTTCATGAAGATTTTCATGATGAAACAGGGAATTGATTACCAGTCAAGAAGATTCAAATTCAAGTACTAACCTAAGGCTTGATTCACTGTTCCTTAAATAAATAAATAAATAAATAAATAAATAAATAAATAAATAAGTGAAATAGAACAGCATGTTCCACCTCTTCCCTCAATTATGAGCAGGTAGTTAATTTCCATTTGTCTTGACAGGAGACTAATAGACTGGAGGAAACAACATTAAAATGCTTTCAGGGAAAGCTCAAGAAATTAAGACTCACAGAGGTTATCGACTGCTGCCTATTCCAATTCCAACTCTGTGTTTACAAAACACCTGCTATGTTCTATTCAGAACTTTAAGGACTACCAACTACCTATATACACAACACTCATGTTAGCTTCCTGGATTTTATGAAGCAGCTAGTAATTTTATGTCCTTGGAACCAAAGGAAGCAGTTGAAAAAGATGCCCCAACACACAGTGCTAAATGTGACCATACAGTCAACATTCTTTGCACAAGATCTGGGAATTTAAAAGATGCTAAAGTTCTGCAAGCCCCCAGTTTCCTCCAAATATCAGATAGCTCTGATTGACAATGTGAAAATCCAGTGCACACAGGTTTTTAGCTGACGAGGAGGCTAGTGAGGTGGCTTGGAGAATGTGATGTGTCCTTAGAAGCTGAATGACTAAACAGATGACTACGGTGTGGGTACGTCTCAGGTGTTTTTCAGTGTACATATTTCTCTTGCTGTTTTCTTCCCTAACATCTGTCCCATTGGGACCATCTTCCCATTATCTGTAAAGACTGGTGACTTCCTGTGACAAAGATCTACCCATGTAGATCTTGTCCTCCACTGTACCTATATCTGAATACCTAAAAGAATGAGGGGGGACTTTAGTCTGATGCTGTAGACAACCATAGTTCAGTTTCAGTGTAGTTTTATACACAAATGTAATGAAGAAAGCAGTATTCCAAGGAAGGCTGTTTGAGTTCAGAAAACCAAGAACAGAAAACATGTAAATAAATGACAGTAAATGCATACTAAATATTAATAGAACATCTCTTTCCCAGAACTTTCCTCAGGACAGACCAATTTACACACAGTCATCTAGCATGTACTGTAAGTTATACCTGGGAAAGCATGAAATCAAGGCAGATGACCATATCCAGATTCAGGGGCACTGACCAGATTGGGTTCTATAGCTGTTCTAACACCCAACAAGAATAAGCATGTCTTAGAAATTGAAGGTAAATGTTTGTTACAGGAAACACATCCAAGACCAACCCAAAGAACAAAATGCACCTGAGGTAAAAGGCCCTCTCTGCCTTTTCTCCTGGAGCCTCTCTCACAGTTCTCCAAGGCATTGTTCATCATGGATCACTCCTTTGACTGTTTTCTGATGAAAGATCACTAAGAAAATTAGCAACAGTTGTGTCAGGCAGAGTCCTGACTAAAAAGCTAACCCAGAGAATGTTTTAAATATCTTTAATACTGGTGTTCACTTTCTACAGCAATGACTTAGGAAAAGCATCAAGGTAAGAGATGGTTTGTTTTTAAGTTTATTAGTTTAATAATGCAGAGTAAGTTCTCAAGAAATGCCTAGTGCTACTACCATTGGTAGTTATAATTTAATAGGAGGAGAAAATTAAAGTTTTACAACTTCAGCAAGAGGACAGTAAATGTCATTCCTCAAGTTAGACAGAAAACACTTCGTAATAACAGACTATTATAATGGGGTTTTCAGCAGGACTCATGACAGACACAATGTTGTAAGTCCATGTACTGAATTAAGGGATGGCAATGTGTGTTGTGAAGGACCAGAAAGTAAACATTTCAGACTAAGGGCCACTGTCTATGCCAATTTGATTAACAATTCTATCTAAAAGGCTAATCACAGTTTAATATTTTATATCTTTATTTTTATGAAAAATGTATGCATATCTGCATACCACGCGCATGCCTGATGCCTGTGAAGACTGGCAATGGGAACTGAATCCCCTGAAACTAGATAGAAACTAAACCCAGTTTGTCTGGAGATGTTGATCCACATCTCCAACCCTATATTTTACATGACATATATGAAAATATTATACATAGATTTGGCTTCATAAACATCTTTATCATTATGAATGTATGGCATAACTAGTATCTTTAAGATAATTCATCTTAGCCACTGTCAGTCCAGATAAAGTAAAAACATACAATATTTTTATTGTTTCATTTAATCTTTTAATAAAATTTTTAAGAAAGCCATATATTCTTATAATTTTGTTTGTGATTCTAGACTTTAATGGCTTCTGGGGTGAATGAAGGGGCCAGACCCCAGCATCTCCATGACACAGGACAACAGCAGGATGTATGAGAGAAGTCCACTAAAGTTCCAGTAGTAAAGTAGAAACCAGAGGCCTCAAACCAGACCAAGGACTCATTGTAATGAACATTTGTAAGCAAAGAAGTGTGAACGGAATGATACACTTTGGGACAGTTTGATACACTACAACTTCCACAAAGGTTTTTTTTTTTCTTTTGTGGGGAGAGGGCACAAGGATGAAGGGCAGGTTAGAGGGGATAGGGAAATGAGTGGGATTGGTTGGGCATGATATGAAATTTACAAAGAAACAATAAAATATTTTTTCAAAGAAGGCCATATGTTGATTGTTTGGCTAATTCTCAAAGAAAGAGAATATGCTAAGCTAATTCATTTAGTAATAGTCAGTCTAACCTGTGTTGTTCTAAACCTCAGAAGAAGTAATTTCCAAAGAGCATAAAACCAGGGCTGTAGATAGAGCACTGCTTTGAGAAGTTCATGGATCATGTCTGCATGCCTATTTCCTAGTGCTAAAGAAATCCAGAAGAATTGGTGGGGTGTTTTCCTTTTTCTTAGTCTATTTAAGTTTATTGTTTGTGCAAAGACTATTTTAGTAAATCCTCTAATTGGGATCAAACACAGTACCTCACACATTAAAAGATGTAAGTAAGATATTTTTTTATCCTTTCCAGTAACAGAAGTTACACTTTAGTCATGTGAAGAGTGGTGATAAGCAAGTACAATAGGGTAAATGAACGTTCAGAATTAAAATTGTGTTTATGTAGAGGAAACAAAGAATATGAATTGACTGTTACTATGGAGGACAGCTTCTTTGGACAAAGTGGTTGACAAAGGCTTCTTTAGATTGGTGGGATTTCACTGGGGCCCTCAGGATTGAGAAAGCCCCAGACAAGAAAACAATGCAAAGAACATGTTCTGAAATAATGAATAGAAAAGACTTTCTATATTTAAATTGTCAGAAGCCTGAGCAAAATGAACGAGAAAGGATGTAAGATGGGAGATAATAGTCTATAAAATGCAGGAAGCCATTCAAATACAGTTCTGAGGTGTCTGAGTATCATTCTCTGAATGGTGAGAAACTGCCAGAGAGAAGTGAAATACAGAGTCGCAGAGCACCCTGAACTGACTGAAACAATGAAGAGCTCATTTAAACCCAGCAGTTTGTTCACTTCTCTCTGAACATTAATCTTTCAAGTGACTCTGATGGATAAAAGAGCACTTGAAATGTCCTTTGGCTTTATTGTGGACTGTGCACGTGAAAACTTCTGACTGACAACTCTGAAATCTCTGCTCACATGTCTCATGGGGCTATGGCATAATTTTAGTAATCACCATGGTGATTTAGCCACCCCTACCAAAGTGAAAAAGACATTGTCATCCCCTGTGATTTCATATGCTCTCAACTCTTGACAGTGTGAATCGGGGGAAGATAATCCCTAATTTAGAATCATCGTGCAGATCCCAGCCCCTGAGGGAGGCCAAGGTGTTAGTTGTCATCAACCCCTAGGCGTTAACATCTTTGAGCATCTTTTATCAACACAAATTATGAACTTCTAGGATGCAAGTTTACTTAGGAAACCAGTTCTCCATTACTAGGTTTTCAACTCAATGTTTCTGATATGAGAGAATGCATTTATTCACTGACCTATGTTGGAGCGATAGCCTAGGTTCAGAAATTTGGACAGACCCAAACAAAACCCCTATTCCTGATGAAACTTACAGGATAGTTGGGTTAGAAGTAAGTTTATACATAAATGTATCACATTAGCTTAAATAATCTGGAGGTTGTTTGTTAGTTCTGTTTTCCCTAAATATAAAATTATTTTTCAAAATGAAGACTTTATTTTAAAATTATATCTTCCTATGCCTTCAACCTGGGAATGGCGGTTATCAGTGTGGAAGAACTTCAGGTCAACTGGACCCAAGTGTAACTGCTCAGTGTGACTATGCGTGTTAATTGATGAGACAAACCCGTGAGACAGAGGACAGACAGGGAAGCCCACCCTCTTTGTGAGTAGTCACAATCCAATTGGCTAAGGCAGCATAAAAGGCAGCTCTTAAAGCCATAACGTTCTTTACTCCTCACTCCTTGGATATAAAAATTCCAAGTTCTCTAGCTGTTGAATTCTGGGCTACTCTCAAGCAGTACCCTGGTTTCCCAGGCCTTCAACATCAAATTCAGTTTCACCATCAATTCCTTGGTTCTGAAGTCTTCATAAGTGAGCTTTCCCTTACAGATAACCTTCATGTGATTCCTTAGCCTACATAATCCTGGGAGTCAATTCCTCTAGTAAAGCTCCATCTATCTATTCCTTATCTATCCATCTACTTTCTATCTGGATCCTTATTTATTTATTTGTGCACCTGCATCCATATAAAAAGATAAATATTCTATTGTTATCTGCCCTCATAAGAACACCAGTAAAGGGAGGGACCAAATTATAAAGTTGTATGGTTTGAGACTGATGATTCTAGATCTAACAAACCTAGAAATTTTAACACCAATGTCACTAACAGTTCTGCTGAGATACAGGGAAGACAAAGCTATATTTACTATGCATACATGGTATCGCTTGACTCAAGGAGCTACCTTTCCACTGGTGTTTTGTCACCTGGTCAAGGAAACTCCCAATGCCAACAGAAAAGTAGAGAACACAGAGAAATACAATGACTTGCCCAAAATCATAATTTGAGAGAATCAAATTAATTCCCAAAATATTTTTTGTACCAATTCTCTTTCCATTATGTGAAAATTAACCATCTCTTAAATAGGCAACATGGCCCATCCAGCAACATAACCTATCTAGCAACACAGTCTGTCCAGCATGACCTTTACTGACTTATGATAAAGGAATTTGTCTCAGCCAGGGTTTGTGTTCCTGAACAAAACATCATCACTAAGAAGAAAGTTGGGGGGGGGGGAAGGTGTATTCAGCTTACACTTCCACACTACTGTTCATCACCACAGGAAGTCAAGACAGTAACTCACACAGTACAGGAACTTTGAGGCAGGAGCTGATGCAGAAGCCATGGAGTGGTGCTCTTACTGAATTGCTTCCTCTGGCTTGCTCAGCTTGCTTTCTTATAGAACCCAGGACTACCAGCCCAGGATGGCACCACCCACAATGGGCTAGACCCTCTCCCCTTGATCATTAATTGAGACAATGCCTTATAGCTGGATCTCATGGAGGCATTTCCTCAAGGTAGGCTCATATCTCAGTGATAACTCCAGCATGTGTCAAGTTGACACAAAAAACCAGCCAGCACAGAATTCTATGGTATTCACTATTGACTATGGACACTTTTCCTCAACTACTGTACTAATATTTCCAAAAGATTGTCCCCAAACTGATACACACAGGAAAAAAAATCACCTGATTAAGATAAATAAAATACTGAAGGAAAAATGGTAACAGGATGGCTAACTCTGAGAAACTCATCCTACACCTTGTTAATATTATAAGTACACTTTAAATAACATCAAATATATTTAATGAGCACTGCACTCCACCCTAAGTTGATAACCCTAAAATAATCATAAAATGATCATTTCCTTTTTTTTAACTTTTATTGCATTATGATGAGAAAAGTTACATGATTTCAATTTGTCTGGATTTGTTAACATATAAAAACATACTTTAAGTAAATAGAATTAAATCACATTCTTGTTTCCTTTTTGTACCCCAACTCCTCCCAGAAATCCCCTCTTCAATACCTACAATATCTTTTTTTGTCATATTCCTTAAAATTTATAAAATTTTATAACAATAAAAATTAGTATTATAAAAGTTGTTTGATAAGAAACAATCAATTTAACAGTGTTATGTAGATGCTTGTTTACAGCAATACTGCAAATACATATGCTTTTCTCACTATAAATTTCAAATAACTCCAAACATATTAACTGTATATTTCAAAATAATACATCACTACTAGTATTTTCTTAAATGAACATAAATATGTAAAGTCTTTTCGTTTGTGTGTTTTGTATTTAGTAGAGTTTAAAATCTTGGCTCTTTCTGTGGTACAAGCCCAAAATAAGAACAATTTTTAGACATTGGATTTCATTGTAATAAGGCTGTACTTCAATGAGCCTCAAATCACTGAAGGACTTTACCTCCATCATAGCTAAGCTGAGAGTTGACAGTTCTGCTGCACCAAGGAATGAATTGTAGGCA
>JADRCD010235166.1:0-25030 GCA_019843815.1 Montemys delectorum
ACACACACACACACACACACACACACACACACACTTGCACACATATCCATACAATCGCATACACTGAACACTGTCTCTTTCTCTCACACAGGCATGCATGTTTATGCACACACACACACACACTTACACACATGCCTACACTCACACATACTCATACATGCACACACACATACACACAATACACAAGCATACTCATACACATATACTCACACTATGTCTTTTTTTCATACAGGCATGCTTGTGCACACACACACACACACACACACACACACACGCATGCACATACATCATTATCATCATCACATCTCCAGGCCTTTCTTTTGCTCCCACACATCATCTACAATTCAGTCTGATTCCGTTTTTTCATTCATTTACTTGTCACTTTCCCTGAGATACTGTGAACTCTGGAGTTTTATAAAACTGATTGGTAAGCTAAGAAGATGGCTCAGTGAGTAAAGCTCTTGCTGTAGAAGAAGTAGGACCCAAGTTCACATTCCTGGCATCCATATGGAATCAAAATGTGATCTTGTACATTTATAACTCTAGAATGCAGGAGGGTGAGGTGGGGCTAGAGAAGGCAGACCATGTCTCCCAGGATGAGGTAGGGAACAATGTTTGAAGACTCCTAACATCAACACACATACACAGACACACACACACACACACACACACACACACACATGCATTCTTTTTCAGCTTTTACTCCATGTACATATGTGTACACATAGAACGTGTGCACACATAAATACTGATGACTGAACAAACACTTCGCTAGTGATTTAAATTTTTTTATATCTGAATATATTACAAACTTAAGTATTAGGTACATATATACTGTTTTGAGAGGAAGTTATAAAATGTACATATGCACATAGGGAAAACAAACACACTGTTCTGTTCCCTTTCTCATGGGAATGGGCAAGGGAGAGAAAGACTGCTTGAAGACTAACACCTAGTCTTGTCTCTCTTAGAAAAGGCAGCGTGGAAGAAAAGGCCAACTCAAGAACAAACATCTTGGTGACATGAAAAGGAAGATGGGAAAACTCATGGGTCTTATAAAACTGTCTAACCCAGGGCATTACTGGAAACTTCTAGCTGAGGGTTTTCCCTCCTATTCCAACAAGAAACACTAGCCTGCCTCAATCAAAACATTCTTTTCTCTCTAGCTCTCATCCCTTCAGTCTTCTGCCTTTTGCATACTTAGGTCTGTTGTCTTTCTTGTACAGTCATTTCTTCATCTTCCCCGAGGAACAATCTCTGCTGGCACTGGAACCTCTAGTAGAGCAGCATCACATATAAAAATAGTAGAGAAGACATCGTAAAGACAACACATAGGTGTACATGTCATTGACTCTGTTTTTCATTCAGTTCAGTAATGTCAGTAACAATTGCAAACATGTATGTTAAAAGTTACATAGTATATCTGAATCAAGCTAGAAGAAATAGGGATTTTTTTTCCACCACACTAAACAACCAGAAACATGAAGAAAAGAAAAACCTGATTGTGAACATAAGATTCCTTTAGATTTTTAGGTATACATAAGATCAACATCTTAGGAAACAGACAGTAATTTTGTATTTTCCCCACTGTTCTGCACCGAGATAGCTTCCAAAGCAAAGGAAAGGCATGAAAACCCTAATCAAGATGCAGGTGGTGCTGGGACATGAAAGATGACTCAGCAGTTAAGAGCATGTGACGCTTTTGCTATATGCTGGTGTCTGTGTATTGAGGTTTGGTCCGTTGCTCTATACTGTATCGCTAAATACTGGTGCTGGTTGCCTCGCAGATGAGAGAATCCTCACATACAGCAAGTAATCCTATCTAGCCTTGCTCCTTAATTTAAAACTATTGGTTGAATAAAGATACTGACAGTCCATAGCTGGGAAGAAGAGAAGTAGGTGGTATTCCTGGGCATGGGCCTGAGGAGGACCACCCAGAGAGAGAAGGTGGAGAGAGGAAAAGATGTCCTGGAGTAAGGGAATCATAAAAATATGACAATTGGAATGAAGAGCAGCCCAGATGTAACATGGCAAGTTATAAATTGGGGTTACCGATACGGAAGTAGACATAATATTGTAGAGAGTAGATATCTGCCCAGTTGAAGTACTCTAAAGGCTTATTAGAAATATAAAAGTTGGATGTCCTTTATCTAGAAACTGAATGATCTAAGGCAGGGTAGAAACTCCCTGATTAAGACTAAACAATTACTACAACATTTAGTTGTCTACATCCACATCCAACTATTTATAATCTCCTATAGCCTAGCCCCAAGGGATCTAACACCTTCCTTTGGCCTCCTCAGGCACCTACATGCATGTGTACATACCTACACACAGATTCACACTCAAATACATGAAGACAAATTTTAAGTATTAAGGAAAAATGATCAGCTAGCCTTGCTAAACTAAGAGTATAGAAAGAAGCTAAAGGTCAAAGTGGTCAGGCTAGAGAAAATTTGTGGGCAGAATATCTGAGTCAAGATAACTATAGTGAAAAATGGCCAGAGATACTAAAGGCTTCTTCTAAACTTCTCTCCTAAGTCCTAATCTAAACATAAAATGCTGATGTATCAGGAAGCCAAAAATCTCCTCAAGGGGAATTTTACAGCAGCTTGTAACAGCATCAGAACTAAGAAACTGCTCAGAAGGCAAAGTATTGGCTAATTGTATCCCGAAACAATATAGCTGACCTAAAACTGGACTCAGAACTAGTAATGACTAAAAGCTGTCCTAACAGATTTTAAAAACAAATACAGACCAGAACTTACAGAGCTTAAAGCATCATGTCTTAAACATGAAGTGCCATGTTTGTCTCTTTCTGTCCACAGAGAAGAGTCAGTGAAATACAGTTTTGTTGTATGAATCATGGTCCCAGAACCTCCTTCTGGAAACATGAGCCTTTGTTGCTTTGCATCTTTGTTGACATTTACTGGTGATGTGTAGGTGTGTGCTATCCTGATTGTTTTTGCTGACTTACATTTCTTTTTCTTTTTCAACAGCATGTTTGCTTAACTAGTATAGGTTTATTAATTCAAATAAATTATATAGAGCCAATTTCTAACAGTGCTTCGGGCTACAACATGATTCTATCTCAAAACACAAATTAAAAAAAAAAGATTTATGGTCAAACATATTTTGGGTCATAAAATATCATCACTTGATACTCAGAAAAGTCTAAGATTAAAGAGAGAAGGTAATAGCAAGGACACAATTCCATTTAAAGTATAGTGTACTTGAGTCTTAGGTGAGAAAAAAATTTTTTCAACTACCTATTTGCTGATAACTTTTGTTTCTTAATTTTCTTAGGAAGAAAGTGGCACAGTAATCTTTTCCCTTTCAATTTCTTATACTCTTTGGCACCCAAGCATATTCTTCTAGCACACACATGTGGTCTTTCTATCTCTGTCTCTCTGTATCTTTGTCTCTGTGTCTTCATCTCTATGTATCTCTGTCTCTGTGTCTGTCTCTCTGTTTCTGTCTCTGTCTCTCTCTCTTTCTGTCAGAGGGGGATCCAAGCACATGAGTGTGCAGGTACAGAGCATATGGAGAGCAGAGTGGTATATTAATAACTTCATCTATATACTGCTTTTATATCATTGTCTGTGGGGCGGTGTGGAGCAGTGTGGTCTGCTCAGGTAACTTAGGCTCAGTGAGTATTTGGCTTTGAGCCCTGGATCCTCTGTGAGCAGTTTTCTGCTTGCAGGGGGCAGAAGGAGCTTGGTCATAACTCCTGAGTCTTTGGTTCCTGTTTCAGTCACAACCCATCAGAGCTGCCCCTGTAGGAGACGGTGTGCTCTATCAGGCAGACAATGCCCCAAGCTTCCAGAATTCTAGCTGGACCCTATCCCCAGTCATCACAAGCCAGACATGCCATGCCCCATACAATAAAAGGGGCAGTTTGCCCCCTCCTCTCTCTCTTGCTCTTCCTCGCTCTCTCTTGCTCTTTGTCTCTGCTCTCCCTCTCTTGCTCTCTCTCTCTCCTCTCTTTCCTGCTCTTTGTTCTCTTCTCTTGCCTTCTTGCTCTCTTGCTTTCTTCCTCTCCTTTCTCTCTTTCTCTTTCCTTCCTCTCCTTTCCTTCTTTCTACTTGTCCGGCCTATTTTCTCCTTCCTACAATAAAATATCTCATTTATACATTGCCTCCCTTTTAACTAACACGCACCTCATCTCCAGGCCTCAACATCACGGGAAGAGAGAGAGACCCAGGCCAGCAGCCACGAGCTCTGCTTTTGGTACAACAATTGCCTTAAAACAGAGCCTGTCACTGAACCAGAAATATAGTATTTGGAACTGGCTACATGGCATGGTAGACCTCAGGATCTCTCCATCTCTGCCTCCTAAAGCTGGGGATATAGTCATGGGCAGTCATGCCTTGCTTTTCATATGAGTGTTGGCGATTTGAAATAGGGTTCTTATGCATTCAGAGCAAGCCCTTTTGTCAACTGAGTCAACTCAGTTTCCTCTCTTAACCATTAAACCAAAACATATGTTCTGTAACAGCGTGACACCTTGATTTGTTTTTGCTTATTTTATTCATTGTTGAATGCTGAACCTTCAAACTTCATTTTTCTTAACTCATTGAGGTATCATTCACTTATTGGGATGGTGTGAATATGCTTAGCTGAGGGAGTGGAACTACTAGGAGGTGTGGCCTTGTTGGTGTAGGTGTGGCCTTAGTGGAGGAAGTGTATTACTGAGGAGGTGGGCTTTGAGACCTTCCAGCTAACTGCCAGGAAAGAGTCTCTCCCAGCTTCCTTTGAGTAAAGACAGAGAACTCTCAGTTCCTCCAGCACCATGCCTATTTGGACACTGCCGTGCTTCCCACCATGATGATACTGGACTGTATAAGCGAGCCCTAATTAAGTGTTGCCCTTTGTAAAAGTTATCTTGTCATGGTGTCTCTTCACAGCAATGGAAACCCTAACTCAGACAATTATCAAGTAATTCTTAAACATGCCAAGGCCTGACAAACAATGAAACAGTAATTGAGATAATTAAGCTTATTTCAGCTAGGAAAATATTTCTATATCGGATGAAATTAAAATGAGTGAAATGTAAACTTAATTATATCACCGAGTCATGTTTACATGAGGAGGAACATTAAATGGGTGCAGTTGTAGTTGTGAGACGCAGAAATAATCGGAGCATCAGTGCACCAGTCTCTTCATTTATCAAGTCAACTTGGTGCCTGTAAAGAACACATAGCCTCAGAAGGCATTTTTCCGGATGCTGTAAAAGCTGCCTCTGCCTCAGCACTGAGTGGGCAGCAGCTGCATTCCCAATGGCTGCACTCCCCTTGGCCCCAGATAGCTATGAAAACCAAGTCATGTAGAATGGGTGCTGCAGATGAGAGGGCAGCTCATATCCACCGGGCAGTTCATACTGTCCACCGCCCTTCGATGTGGGGCAACGCCACGGACGGAGCCCAAGGTCCCAGATAACCAAGCCATAGAGAGTGTGTGCGTGCAGGGGATAAAGAAAGCCCATGAAGTAATGTATGAAAAGCCCTGGTTGTAATTGGCCGAATTTAGTTTAAAAACCTCCCGTCTGGCATGACAAATCGTTCAGTTCCCGAGGGCCCAATGGAGAAAACATCATGCAGAGAGACAATCCATGTGGACCCCACACGGATGCCCACCAGTATGCCCACTGCTCAGACGACAAAGCCTGCATTGCTGCGGTCTAACTCCAGTGGATCCAAAAAGCAGGATAGGAGTCATGATCCTGATCACCTGAGCGCCGCTTCTCGGAGACAGGCCACACCAGCCAGACCAGAAAGGTTAGTGAGGAGTGTGAGTACACGAATGCTGGCTCGTTTCGCCATTTATTTGCTTTTTGCTGTTTATGAATAAACAAAAAATGTTACAACCTTCCCACCAAGTTTCGAGGATTTGCTTTCCACCCCATTTCACGACAGTTCACAACAGTAGCAAATATTGAGATCAAGAAAATTTTTAAATAAATTTTTAATTCGGACAACTATATTATGAATGTTGGTAATACTATATTATATTGAAAAATACTTTTAATTAGTCAATACACAAAGGGAAGACTTTTTTCTCCTGCATGTACCCCCTACTTGATCTGTCATCTCACGTAAGATCTATAGCCTCTAGCATAAATCTGAGATAACAATTCTTACTCAACTTGAGGAATCTATATAAGAAAATAGTGGAAGTGATCAAGGCAGCTCTCTTTCTTCATATCAAGGCTGTTTTATAAGGAAGTTTTTTTTTTTCTATACTGCAATAAAGGTATATGTAAAACTTACCATTATTGAGGAGGATTACTACAACATGGTTAGCCACCTTTACATATTCTTTGGTGTTTCCTTCCCTTTAAATGTTCAGTTAGATGCTTTTCTCTCTACATAGCTGCAAGCATCCTAGAAGTCCTCTATCTTGCTTTTGGCTTTTAGTTTTATGTTATATTGCTATAGACTGACAGAAGTAGTAGTGGATACTGCTGGGTGCTAATGTTGACCTTGACCCTATTTTGACCCTATTTTTTATCGTTATTCACAAAGAAGAGTGATAGTACTGAGTAATTCTCACTAACTCTGACCTTGACTCTAAACCCAACTCTAACCCAAATTCCAACCCAAACCCCAGCCCTGGTCCCAGCCCCGGACTATCCTGTGGTAGTGATTATAGACTCTGACCTTAACTCTAACCCTGTGCTTGTCCCTTGATCTAGCCCTGACATAGACCCTGAACTTAGACCTGGATCTACCACAAGTCTATGTCTAACCCTAAACTCTAGCACTACCCTATACCTAACCATGAATAAGAATTAGGTTAGTAGAGTCAGTCACAAATGAACTTTACTCTGGAGCTTCATTTAATGAAACTAACAGGACAGACCAAGCTGATCGATAAGCAATTGATAAGAAACTGATTATATGGAATCCAGGGTTAGTACTAGTTTACACTAATCAAAAAAAAAAAAAAAAACCCACATAAGATCACTGAGAATAATTTGCATATTGACAGTAATGGTATATATGTTTGCCAAGGTTTATCTACATCTATAAGATTGAGTCATCAATTTTTAACAGATGCTTTTGGAGTTAAATGAAATTTAAGAAATGAAAGGTTTATAAGATAGTCACCAGTAGTCAACTACATATTAAATTTTTACTGATACCCACCCTTGTTCTAAAACTCAGACATAAGCATTATACTTGATAACATACAGTTAGTTGAAGCACATAAACACATGTCTCTTCCATACACATGACAGCTGAATCTATTGTTTTCACTCAATGAGAAGTATGTTTAAGACTTGAATTGTTTTTATATTAAATATATTATTCTCAATGCAGTTTGTACTTTAAACTTTCTGTGTAGATGAATGCAAAAGTGTAGAGACATTTGAGGATAACCTGAATATAAATAAATAGGCTTGGAATAAGTAAAAATTGTCAAAATCATATGGACATCTTACATAGTATAGAAGGTTCTATTTATTTATATAGAACAAAAACAACCTCAAAATTTGGATAATCAGTTGCATGGGTATGCTTGTCTTTCTCATTTTGAAAGTAGGTCTGGAAATAACAGTGATTGTCCTGCAGCTTTTGAATGTAGAAATTCCAGGATACCATGTCAAATATGTTTGTTGCTGTCTATCCACAGCCACAGAAATGTGCCTGAGGCTGAATTTTTCCAAAGACTATACAAAAAAAGGCAACCTAAGACCAAACCCACAGCATTTCTTCACTGAAGAAAATACTCCCAACTGCTGACAATCATCTCAACTCTCTTTGCCTCACTGTTGTTCTGGACATTCTTGCTTGGAGTCAAGGGAGTCGAATTTAATCTCCCACCATTACATTTCAATAGCAACCCCATAATTTTACTGGCTGTAAATTTTTCAGAATATTTTTCTGAAAATACTATTTTTTCAAACTTATAGAAAGAGAGAGTGAGAGGGTGTCTATGAAGAATGCTAACTTACGAAAGTCTCAGAATGCAGACATGAGTATACAATAGCCCTGATAAAGGCATGAAAAGATAATAAATAAAAATAAAATTTCCTGGAAAAATATTTTAAATATTAAGAGAACCAAGGGATTATCAATATAAATAGAATAGCTATGTTAATAAGTCTATTTGTGAAAATGTTTTAATGCCAAAGGACTGCCATACAAAATAATGTAAATGAAAGTAAATTTAGAGAGGTTGGTCTTTCTTAACTTGTCTTTTATCATTTATCATTTTTTTCATCTAGTTTTACTAGCTTTCTCATATATGTTTCTTAAATGTTCCTTGAAAGGTTCTTAGAAGACTGGTCTACCCATCTTTCCACTCTTGAGATACGTCCACAGCTTTTAGAGCTTTACCAGTCTTCTTCCTACAGTTCAAATGAAGCAAACACATTTAGACTATGTCTGCATACCTTTAAATGCAGACTTTCTGTCAGCTGAGAAAGAATGCCATCCAAATGAGTACTAGGCTCAAAGATAAGAAAATTTCTTTTCCTTTCAAGCCATTTCTTCTGTAAATGAAATGGCATTGAGAAAATAAATAGAAGTGAACAAGATATACTAAGACTGGTCAGAGAAATCAACTGCACGTGAGACAAGCTATGGGAAGAACAGAGATGAATGATAGATTTCATTTTCACAGATTCGTATCTGTAGTTTAATGTTTCTCTTTTGGTGACTTGGAGTGTTGCAGATTTTGGATGACACAGGCTAAAGCTTGATTTTTGCAAATGAATGTCCCTTCCTGGTCTCTTGTCAATTGCCCACAGCCATAGACAGTTCCTATCATGTCATTCTCAAGATTGCACAGCCACTGAAGCTTGAATATTAAGTGTTCCATATTATGAACACAATTATACCATTTCAAGTAAAGTATTGTTCTATTTTAGGCATTCTTTATTTGCCTATTCTTGCCTTATATTTTATTTTAAAAATATATAAGTAATTTTTTTGCATATTCCCATATGCTCTTAACACCAAATGTGTTTATCTTCATAAAGCTCCTCTCTAAACCCCAGTACTTCTTCAAAGTCTAAAAACTGTCTACCTATTTTTCTTTGTCTTCTTAACTAATAGTTGCTGGAATGACCCACTCTTTCTCCTGAGCAATCTTTCCTCGTCCTCGTCGTCCTTCTCCTCCTCCTCCTCTTCCTCCTTCTCTACTTCTTCTTCTTCTTCTCCTCCTCCTCTTCTTCTCCTCCTCCTCCTCACCTCCTCTTCCTTCTCCTCCTCCTCTTCTTCCTCCTCCTCCTCTCATGCAATATAACTCAACCTCAGCCTATACTCCCCCCAACTCCTCCCAGTCTTTACACCCCCTTTCCCTCTTCTCTAGCTCCACTACATCTCCATTTCCCTTCAGAACAACAGCAGGCCTCCCAGGGATATCAATCAAAAAGATGAGGCAAAGTGGTTGAGGATACCAGGAGAACATTGCTCATCATTTTATTTGTATTAGTTTATTCTTTGACAGTTCCATAATTTATAACACAGGTTGGGCATCCTCATCCCTATATCCTTTTATCCTCATCCCACTCCTATCACCTTCTCAACCCTCACCTCTGCCCCACCAAGTCGACACCATACTTTGTGAACTTGCTATTGTTTCTGATTTTTGCCTTGGGATACACTGCTTTTAAATGACATTGTTCACAGGGGAATAAATAAATCACTGGCAGCTTTGTTCCTCTTTGTTTTTCATCACCAAATAAAATATCTTTGTCTTTAATCTAATAGATTTAAAAATTAGAAAAACAAGCAAAGAATAATTCCATATGTATCCTTCCATGTTTTGGCTATTAATTTCTCATCTGTGGAACTCTGCTATAAAACCACTGACATTTATTAGAATCTCTACACCAAATGTTAATATTCCATTTCCTCTCAATCTATTCTGAGAATGTTAATTATGACCAGATTTAATGAAAAGTTTAGTTATCTGAGTTAAGAAGGACCTACAGGCAGAATTCTTCTAATCATTTCAATTATCTGTATTTGAGTCACATTTTAATTATTGCTGGCAGGTTTTCCTCTTTCCTGAGTCTTCACTCTTCTGTTAATTACTATGCTACTGTCCCCTTTGCCTGTTCTTGCTCAGTTCTCTCTAGCACATCATTCTTCTGTTAATTTCTATGCCACTGTCCCCTTTGCCTGTTCTTGTTCAGTTCTCTCTATCTCTATGCTTATAACATCTCTTTTAGTGCTTATCCTGGTCTCCATCTCTCCTCAAAACATGCTCTGGTGATTTCATTCCATGCCATGGCTGTTAGTGTTCTTTAGCAGTACGCCAAAAGTAAAACTTTCATCTTTGACCCTTGCACTAAATACCCATTTAATACTAAATTTAATACTCATAAATTAAGACCTTAGTGCTCTGATTTTATATCCAGTAGATTTTTTCAAGATTTTGTATGATGAATATAACTCTGTAATACAAAGATGTTTATGAGTTTTAACCCCAGTTTTATTTTCTAATTCTATACTACTCCTATACCTCAATACAATAGCAATGTTCTTCTAATATTTGACCTGTTTTCAATTATATAAAGCATTTTTGTTTATATTATACTATTTTGTTTATAGATTACCAAGTTTCTATATTGTCTTTTTACAATTATATTCTTATTTAATTTAAAATTTGACATTAAATATACTTTGCCTATGGAAGTACTTAACATTGCATTTAATAAGAAATCTGGTGCTATTTTCTAGCATATAGAACCTATTTTTTTCCTAGCATGATTAAATAATTATTTAATATATCCACATTTATGCACATACCCTTGCACATACATATTTTAAATGTACTCCAAGGGTAAGAAATTATATGAGGTACTGAAAAATGCTTTTGTATTTTTGTGTTTTAATATATTTTTACATATTGATCTGCTATATAATTCCTTTGTGTTTTAAGCCCAAAGACATGAAAGTAGAGGCTCTGACAGATATCTGTATTCTTATGTTTGCAGAGACAGTATATAAAATAACCATTAAAAGAACTCATGTGTTCACTGATACAGGAATGGACAGACTATGATGTATGCAAATATAGTAAAATATTATTAAGGTATAATTAAGAAAATTTGCATACTATGATGAGGATAAATGCTGAGGACAATGGACTTCATCAAATAGGGGAAGGCTCAAAAGACAAGACTACGATACCATTTCTCTGTATTAACTAGTTTATTAAAAGTTGTAAGGACAGACTCTATAATGGTGCTCATCAAGACTCAGGAGAGGGCAGATGAGGAATTATTATGTAATGGAAAGACTTCATTTTCTTTCTTTCTTTCTGGGAAGACGTACTTGAGATTGGTTATACAATTATGTAATTAAATTTCATCCTACTTAACTACATGGTGAAGAGAAATATCAAGACGGCTAGTTGTTGCTATTGTTGTTATGTGTATCCTGCTCAGTGAGATATGCTAATATGTCTAGTAGAAAAACCTTCTGTGATTTTCTCACTGAGCCATACAAGATTCCATTCACGTTGAGCTCCTGGGATAAAATTCAGCTCCTTCTTCAGAGTCTGAAGGAGTGGTACAGATAAGAAACTACTTAAAGCTTTCATTGTACCCTACCAAATCACCATCAAATTACAAATGAAGGATGAAGTTGGAAATAATTTCTGTTTTTTTTTCTATTTTTTTTTTGTCCTTTATAACAAAAGGTATAACCAGAAATCCTGTCTGGTTACTAAGGGTCAAAATCACATATAAGTCAGAGACAGTATTAGTTGCAGTTATAAGGCTGAGGTGGGAAGATGCCCTGAGGCCAGGAGTTCAAGACCTACCTGGGCAGTGTAGTGAGACTGCCATGTATAAATAGATAATGATAATAATAATTTCCCTAAAGATTTTGTGGATTCTATTGTTTCAACTTCATATAATTACTTTGGACAAAGATGATACAATGCAGAGGAACTGACTTGGGAAGGATCTCAAGCAGCTTTCCTGGGTAACACACTGTATGTACAGGTACTTGAAAATTTCACCAGGAATTACTATTCCACTTTACTGTGTAAATATCTACATAGGGTAAATATGCATGATAAGCAAAGGCAAGAGGGGTCCTTTGAAATAAAGATTTTCTGAATGCAAGGAACCAAAACTTAATTAAAAGTCAAATATGTACCAAATTAGAAGTGATTATAATAGCATTCTCTTATATTATATCACAGGACCACATGGCAAATTTGATTCTTAACACACATCACTCACACTCTGTAAAACCTTTGTGATGTCAAATAATATCAATGAATACTGTACAAAACACCTTGGCTCAGAATCAAAATTGGTGTGTGCATTGTGAACTGTAGTGTTTTTTTACTGTACATACAAATGTTTCTGCTCTAATAGAAATGAAATGAATAAAACTTTAATATTTTCCTACCATCATTAATCATCATGTATTGAATCAGTATATTTTTGAATTTTGCTGTGTTCAACAAACAAGTACATTTATCTTGCCAGTTTATAAATTTGCTTTTGTCTTTAATAAGTAATAAGGTTTATATATATCAAGGAAATTTTCTAAAATGTATTTCTTTATCATTTATTCACAGTACATATTTTATCTGTGTATTTCCTTTGTAGACCTCTATATCTGTGTTTGGGAAAACAATCTCAGGATAGAAAAAAAATTTAAAAAAGGCTAAAGAAACTAAAATGGCTCACTAATAAGATATTATAAAGCCAATGTTTTATTATTACATTGTTCACTCATATATTACCTTCTAAATGCAGTTTCCCCTTGCTTGACTCCCCGAAGTCCCTCAGCCCAATGCCTTTCCATCAGATCTACTCCACTTCCCTACAAAAAAAAAAAAAAAAAAAAAAAACCAGCAATACGACTAGGAAGAAACCATCATATCAAGGCTGGATGAGGCAGCCCAGTCAGAGGAAAAGGCTCACAAAACCGGACAAGTGAGTCAGAGACAGCCTTCACTCCCAGTGGTAGAAATCACATAAGAAAAGTTTGATACACAACCATAACTTATATGCAAAGGCCCCAATAAAAATTGCATGGAATCGGTATAAAAACATGCAGGTTGATCAATGAAATCAAATCAAAGACCCAGACATAAATCCACATATGTATCCATATCTTTTTTTTTTTTTTTATAAAAAAGCCACACTACACAATGAAAAAGAAAATTTATTCAACAAAAGGTTCTGGTCTCACTGAATGTCTACATGTAGAAGAATGCAAATTGATGTATATCTATCACCCTAAAAAAATCCAAGTCCAAGTGGATCAACAACCTTAACATAAACTAGAGACACTGAATCTAACAGAAGAGTAAGTAGTGCAGTGAACAGCCTTGTCCACATCTCCACAGAAGACAGATTTCTGAACAGAATACCAACAACTCAGGCACTAAAGTCAACATTGAATAAACTGGACCTCATGAAACTGAGTAGCTTCTGTATGACAAAGGACACCATCAATAGGACAAAACAGCGGCCTACAAAATGGCAGAGGATACTCACCAAAGAGATATTTTTCTGGCAACCTCACTGGAATCACAAGGATGTGGGTTTGGGAGATGTGTATCATGATATCACACACTAGTATCACGAGTAGCTATTTTTGACTAACTTAGCTATATTTTGGTTGTAAATCCATCCCTGACTAGAAACACCATAGGGAAGAAAGGCTTAATTTGTCTTACAGTCTAGAGGAAGCATTCCATCCAGGTGGGGATGGTTTGGCAACAGGATTACAAATGCAGCTGGTAGTAGGAAATCTGTAGTCAGAAAGCAGAGAATGGACAGGAAGTGAGATGAGCTGCTAAAACTCAAAGCTTATCTACAATAACCTACTTCCTTTTAGGCAGTCCAACTTCTTAAAGTTCTGATAACCATCCAACACAAGACTATCAAAGGGGTAAGAAGTATTCAAATACCTGAGACATTGGGCATGTGTTCACATTGAAACCACAAAATCCAAAAACTTCCGCTCCCGTGACTCTGCACTTTCTAGGCTGAAGCTTGGTTCTACTGTCAAATGGAAAGTCTTTCTATATGCTGAGTTTTTCTGTATTGCTAACCACAAATCATTTCCTCATATGTTGTCATGAAGGAAACTGTAAAGTCTTGCATTTTATACTTCCTCTTACCTTCTACTCAGCCTAAATGTTAATATTTGGGGGTTATAGATGGAGAATAGTGAAAGGAAAATTAGCACAAAGAAATGCCCTGTGTAGGACATATGTGAGCCATTAGTGGGTACAGTACTAAGGGCTTTCCTTGCTATATTTCATATAATTCTCTACAAATTTAAAGTGAAATTGTATAAATCCATTTTATGTGTCATCTAAATATTGTAAATTTATGGGTTTGGTAGGTATATGCAACTTTATAATTCTAGTCCTGGCAAGAAACGTCATTCTCCACAATAAAGCCAAATAATCTATGAGCTTTTTAATATATTGTTATTTAAGATGCAGAGAATCATATGCAATAGCCATGCTTTCTATTTGGAATGGGTTTATTAAACGTTTCAAAAGGCAAGCTTGAAACAATAAAAAAGCAAGCAGCAGATAGACAGAAACAGCTGAGAGAGAAAGAGGAAAACATACTGAGTGCTCACAAGGTCAGTGACAACTTGGGTAGCCTGACTGAAAGCAAACAAATGTAACAACTGTAACAACGTCAAGTCAGGGGCTTACAACAGTCAGCAGAGATTGAATAGAAAAGCTCCCTCAAGGTAGTTTGGTTAAGAGCTTCACGGCTGAGCAGGGCCTCACTTTGTATGAGACTTCTAAGTAAAAGAACAAATAGCAGTAGATAAATATTATCAACAAAATAGGTGCCTAACATCATCCAGCAGAATCCAGTTGCAGACTGTGGAAACTATCCTGCTGGCTTTCCTTGATCAAAATATGAAAGCAGAAAAGAGCAGGCAATTTTATAGGATAGACAACAGTAACCTCCTTGGGAAACAAATGACCTTCCAGCTGTCCTCAGGACACCATGTTTTATAGCACCTGTAGCTTCTTGCTGTTTTCGGTTTTCCTTGTAGCAGATTTGGCAGACAACATGCTCCCAGAGAGGCCATCCTCCATTCAAAAATCCATTTTCAGTATGTTAAAATAGCACATGACAATTACTTACATAATGTGAATTACAGATATTACTGAAAATCAATAGGTTTGGCAAAGGCTGAGAGCAGTGACCTAATTCAAATATTTAAGACACAGTAGGTCCTTTTATAAACATGATAGGCTTGTATCAAACAGAGCTCATGCTAACTAAACACTATAGACAGTATTTCTGTTACTAAATACAGTATAAAAATACTTTCAAAAGTGCTCATGTGCATCTCTGGATACAAGTCACCTGTCAAACACATGCCTAACACAATTAAGAACTTTTATTTGGTTCTCAGCACCATAAAAGTAGTAAAACAAAAAGACAGTTATTTGATTTTTTTAAAAAAGTAGTTAAAGTCATAAAAGAATGGGCTCATATTTTACAGAGCTGATACTTGCATTTGTTTGCAAATTTTGAAGGATCACAGCAATATAAATTATTGTGTATTTATGCATGAAAGATAGACTCTAAGGAATTATGGATCAAGGCTATGAATCAGAATCCTGCCAACCACTGGTGACCTCCCAATTGTTCTTTCATGAGATAATATCAAAATGTTGAGAAAACCCTGCTTTGTACACAGGCTTTTCTCAAGCAAGCCTCAATGGAAGACTATGATTAGTATTAATATAGTAAACACTTCTTCTCTAGAAATTGTAAAAAAAAAATACTTGCATGGAATAAATTAGTGTCTTCACTTAATAACTTCTTGTTAATAAATAATGTTAAAGTAATTAGTAGATCTGATGCCTATTTTGAGTGATAGAACACGTACACACACATACATACACACACACAGCAGGCATATCTTATTACTCACATATTTCACATGGCAAACCTGATGACCGAAAAATGAATATAATATGTGATGACCCCCTCATAAATTCAAGTAACTTAGGTGGAAGGTCATTGTGAATTGTATCCAATCATGTGTTATTTACTTATGCAATAAGCAATTTATTTGAACACATACCTGGTATTGTGGCATTCAACAAGGACAAAGGTTTCAGCCTCCAGTAGTTTCACCAAGAATATAGACATTGAAGAAATAACTGAGACCATAAAGAAACTTGTAAAGGAAATTGCAAAAGGGTTCTTTAAGTGAAGGGTACTAGTCTAAAAAGATTTATAGATTATAGGAAATTATATATGACAAAATAATGCTCAATATGGCACTGGAAGGGTATAGAAATTACAATAAACATTATCCTGGAGACGTCTAAATCTAAAGTAGCAGAAAGAAATATGTTTATGTAATACTACAGAATATGAACTTTCAGTATGAGATTACTGTGTGGGAAGGTCTCTCACTGTTAACTTGATGCAACCCATTGTCAGAAAGTGCTTACTGGACGACTGCCTTCATCAGATTATACTGTGAGCCTACCTGTGGGGCATTTTCTTGATTACTGGTTGATTTAAGAGGGTCCAGCTCATGTTGGGCACTGACATCTTTGGACAGTTGGACCTGTGCTGTTTAGAAACTCTAGCTAATCATGAGCCGTAGAGCAAACTAGCAAGCAGCATTCCTCCTAGGTCCCTGCTTTAGTTTCTACTTCCATCCCTGCTTGGATTCCGCCTTGGATTTCTTAAATGATGGAACAAAGTCCTTCCTGCCCTAGCGGCTTTCAGTCTAAAGGGTTTATCACTGTGACGTAAAGTACACTGGAACAAGGTCTGGGTGCTTTATGATTGTTGCCTTTCCTAGCTGGATGCTCTGACTCACGTGTTGTTGACTTATTGTTTTTTTTTTTTATCCAGTTCTTGGTTTAGATTGTATCTTTTCAATGATATCTAATTGGCCCTATAATTAAAAGCAAATGTACTCAGCTCTCCCTTTAGAACTTCACTTTTCTGTATTGCTATTTACTATCTCAAGCATACTGTATGAGGATATTTTTTGCTTATCTGGAATATAATGGCTATGACTGTGGTGTCTGTTAGGGGCTCTGTTACCTATATTATCCTTTGTGTCAATGCACACAGTAGACTGTCAATGCATGTGTGTGAAGTGAACGACAATAAAGAGAAGTCAAGGGGAAGAAAAACAATCAAAAAAGTCAAGGGCACATTCATGGCATCATGTGGCATTAAATCATTTTGTTCTATGTCTCGACAACAGTGGAAACAATTGCAGATAAATTTAAGTAAGGAAATCACATAGCTTAAATATATAATAAAAAACAATTCCAAAATTATAAAAAATGTCTTAATAATTGAATTTTTGTCAGGTCCTATATATAATATTTTTATATCATCTCACCTTCATATCCTCCTAAAAATAAGGAGGTAAATATTATAAAGGAATTCACTTTTAAATGGAAAGCTTCAGTTATGAGGGGAACTGTTTTGTGTTAAATATCTCTTATTATTCATATTGGATTATTGAAGAGAATGAAAAGCTAAAGTTTGAGGCAATAAATTTGTATCCATTTATAGCAAGAAAGATGAACCATGCAAAACTATTCAATCATTACACTTCCCTAACAGTTCAGGTGGTAATGAAATACAGAATTAATCCCTGATTTTGAAACTTGGCTTCTGTGTGAGGCAAGAGTGTGACAAGAAGCAAATCCAGTTTGTTTTGTGGTTACTGTAGAAAGCATTGCTCTAGCTGCTTATGTAATTTCATAGTTTACAGATGTTTGACAGTCTGATTCCCTCTTTACATCAGGACTTGGGCTGCTCACCAGAGTCACATGGGGCTCTCTAAAGTCATCATCATTTTATAAAAACGTTGACTTCTGTTTGGAGGTCAAGGTACAAAGATAATTTGGCTCCAGCCCATGTGCCAACATGACTATAAATAGACCTCATCACTCCTTTCCTTGGCAATATGTAAGCATTGCAGGGGTCTCGAAGGTATATGCAGTCAAGGAAAATTGACTGGTGTTTGTCTTAGGCACAGAAACAAGGCCTGAAGGGGTATGGAGCAGAAATCCTGCCAACAGCCAGACTGCAGGTACCTGAAAAGAATTTTTTTCCATTGCCTGGAGTTTTCTATAGCCTGGCTGAGGCTAATGAGCTATCTGACCTTGGATACCATTCTCAAGCTCTGAATCTTTGTTTCTTCAGCAATAAGATAGGACTGGTGGTATTTAGACCATGAAATGCTCACTTATACAATTATATTGTAAATTGTATTCTCTCTCTCTCTCTCTCTCTCTCTCTCTCTCTCTCTCTCTCTCTCTCTCTCTCTCTCACACACACACACACACACACACACACATTGTTTAAATTTTAATGAAATTGGAACTCTTCCCAGATATATCTGGCCTCTCTTCCTTCAAGCAAAGGATATTATCTGGTGAGCATTTTAAGATAAAATATCATTACCTGTTAATTTTCTTTTAGTAAAATGAATTCTGCTCCAAATTTGTTAATTTTATTTTTTATTTTTTAGCTTTTACTTTTGCAGTTAATGTCAATGTTGAATCATGGAAGGACAAACTGATTTTAAAAAAAACTGAATACTCAGAATTAAAATTAAAAGGATCTCTGACATTTGTTTGAAAATTAGAGGTATCCATTAAGATTTATTTTCAAATACATATTATAAAAATGATGATAGTTTTCTAACATGTTTTATTTGTTTAAAAGATAAAAGAACACTTTAGGAAATATTTTCTAGTCGTGCTGTTGAATAATAAAAAAGGATGAGTATAAATTTCTGAAATTCATTGTTCACAAAGCAATATATCATTATGTGGGAGCTTTTATCTTCATTTTCTACAAGTCAAATGATGAGCTCATTGACTTTTCATATTACCCAGAAATGATCCATTCAATTGAAAGCATCATTTTAAAGAGTCACTGAAAAGACAGCAGAAAGTTTATAAGAAGATATGTACACCACATGTGCTTCACTCTTGAACCCTATTAACAAAAATGATTTTTTTCAGCTTTTCTAGGGTAGCTACTTTGAAACAATGTTTATTTTCCATCTTCTTTCTTTATCATATAGAAATTAATGCAAGCATGCACAGTCCATCATTCAAAGGTAGGCTCTTCCTTTATAAACAACCATTATTTCTCAACAAATGCCTCTTTGTCCCTAAGTTAACACATGCCTATAATCGCAGCACTTGAAAGTCAAAAGCAAGAGAACTGCTGTGTGTTTGAAACCAACCATTCTACAAAAGCAGGTTCTAAAACAAAACAAAATGAGCAAGAAATTGGATGGTATTATATAAGTATGATAGAATCTTTATGTCTAGATATAGTGTATTGAACTTTAGCAAATGTTGCTAATTTTGTGAAATCCATCTCTCATCCTTACATAGATACATATAACTACAATTTCATCTAGTAATGGCATAAATGGTACATTCATTCTCCTGCACACAAGTAGTAGATCTCTTCAAATACTCATATAGTCACAGAATATGGATTTTTGACTGCAAGGACTTATAAGAAAATAATGTAAATTTCATTGTCCTACAAACTAGAAGTTCTTTGGAACAGTGGTCTTTTGTTGCAGTTCCCATAATTGCCCAAAACCAGGTGTTAGGGTGTTTATGCAATATGTGTAACATGAAGTATTACAGGGCATCAAAAATGTTAGCCTTTTTTATATCCTTCTTTTACATGATCAAACCCTAATTATTAAATGGCCATTTATGATTTTTATAGATATGATTATTAAATAGCAATTTTAGTCAGATTAAATAAGAGCATAGAAAATACTGACAAATACTTTCAACCATATTTTTAATTTCTTTATTCTTCTTTCATATATTACATCCTAAATACAGTTTACACAAAGATCATTATACCCATATTCATACACAGAAATCATGTTTCTAGATTTTGTTGTTTTTGTTGTTTGATTGTTTTCTTTGTTTTTTTTGTTTTTGTTTTTGTTTTGTTTTGTTTTGTTTTGTTTTTTGAGAAAGGGTTTCTCTGTGCCACAGTTGTTCTCTAACTCACATTGTGGATGAGGCCAGCCATGATTGCAGAAATCTGTCTGTCTCTGTTGCCTGAGTGCTGGGAATAAAGGCATGTGCCACCCCCTCCAGTAAAAACATTTGTTCCTTATAAGGGAAAAAAAGAGTTTTCCTGTCCCAGTATTTTAAAAGGCAAATAAGGGATAGAATACGGTTGTGCATATAGTAGAGCTGGGTGGAACTGTTCACATGGCACTATCGTCTCTGAATCATGGGATAAGCACTATGTGAATAAAGTTATAGTTTTAAATATAATCAACATGTTAATAGAGACATAGGATAGAGGAATATGGTAATAGAAAAGTGAAATAAAAATCCAAAAGCAAACCAAGACTTCTAACTCTAGTAAAAGAGATTAAGGTTTAGGAAACTCTGTAGCAAAGAAAGAAAAGGCAAAATTCCACTTCTGACCTTTAATCCAGTGCATCCTTGGTATGCTGAAGATGAGCGTTGGTGTAAGGCTAAAAAAAAAAAAAAAACAACAACTCAAGCTATATTATAGAGCAATAGTGATAAAAGCTGCATAGTATTGGTACAAAAACAAGCAAATAGATCAATGTAATAGAATTGAAGACCCAGAAATGAACCCACACACTTATGATCATTTGTTATATGTTAGAGCATCTTTTGGGTATATGCCCAGAAGTAGTATAGCTGGGTCTTCACGTAGAACTATTTCCAATTTTCTCAAGAACCGCCAGACTAATTTCCAAAGTGGTTTTTCTAGCTTGCAATCCCACCAGCAATAGAGAAGCGTTCCTCTTTCTCCAAATCCTCGCCAGCATCTGCTGTCACCTGAGTTTTTTATCTTACCTATTCTGACTGGTGTGAGGTGGAACCTCAGAGTCACTTTGATTTGCTTTTTCCTGATGTCTAAGGATGTTGAACATTTCTTTAAGTGTTTCTCAATCATTAAGATTTGATCTTAGAGTAGTTTACATATGTGAATTACCATTTCCTGAAACACACCCAATATGATGGCTGCAACAGTTGATTTGGAAAATTGTTTCTTTCCATCTTCATTTGCATTGTAATCATGGCTACTAATCAGAACATGCTTAGATTTCTATAATTGAACAATGATGAGCAGGATTCTCAGGACAGTTCTGAGGCTAATGAGCAGGCGTTGGTCCGGTGAATATGTAGGATCATTAAAAGGAAGAAAAAAACAATCAAGTGAAGCCTGTCCACTCTGAAGAGTATACAAGGTGGATGGTAACAGTAACATAATATAAGAGAGATGGAGTCCAGTTAAGAAATTATTTTGTTAACTACAAGAAGATAGGAGAAGTGTTAATAAATGGAAATAAATATTTTAGACTCTGAAGATCAAGAATAAATAACACCCAATATTATGGTTTTAAAAGTTATCACCATGTAAATAATTAATGACAGGAGATAGAAGAATATGGTCAGAGAAGGAAAAAAGGTGAGAATAAATAAGATGGAGAGCCAAGAGCAGAAAAGAGTCATTTGGTGAAGATGGATAGAAGGAGTCAATACAAAGCAAATTTATCTGTATGGAAGTAGCAGGAGAACATTTTAATAGGAGGGAAATGAGGGGAGAGAGAAGGGCCTCCTCCTAAATCAGTGCATAGAAGTCAACTTAGATCCTGAAGGTCTCCATCATTGCTGAATTATTAAAATGTGCAATTTTGTTTGTGAGAGTCACTGTTTGGATTTTCCATTGTTCTGCTGCTCATGGAAAAAATAATAGCAATACATTATGAGTGAAAATCAAGAAACTTAAGTGCAAATAATAACAAAGAAAAAGAAAAATGTTCTAGGATTTTCTTTCTAAAGTAGAGTGTCTACAATAGTGAATAGTTTGCTCTTACCAACCAGAAATATCAACTAATTTTCAGTAGGTTAGAGAAATTACATAACTTTCAAAACACGAGAAACTCAATTTGTAATCTGGGTGATTTTTTTTTTTTTACTATGACACCAAGCCAAGGAGTCTTAGGAAAGAAAAAAAAAGCTAAAAAGAAAAAGTAACTTAAAGTTGTTAATTCAATGAAATACACAAGTTATTAATTGACTTTTCGTTTTACCTTGAGTCAATCTAAATACAAAATCATGGTTTCGATTAGATTTGTTGTGTGAGCATGTGTGTGTGTATGTGTGTGTGTGTGTGTGTGTGTGTGTGTAAGAGAGAGAGACAGACACAGAGACATAATCAGAAAGAGACACACAGAGAAAATTTCTACTTTAGCCTAAAGACATTCAAAGCAATAATTATGCAGTGTTGTGACTATTTAGCAACATACATTTTAGGGGTAAATTAGAACCTGAAAGTTATGGTCAATGTATGCCTTCCTTACAACATGTACATTGATGCTATGTGAACTTTTTTCAAGAGGATAATTTTCATTTCAGATTGGCATTATTGAGATCATATGTCTCCAAAGTATTGCCTGTATTCATTCAACTAGATCTAGTTGTTTTGAAAAGTATGTGTACCTTTACACATTTTTATATTTGAAATACATTTCTTTTTAACAACCGATTAATGAAACTCTAGTATTTCTTCCAATCAATATAATATAATAAAATCAATGTATATTTTGACCTAAAAATTTTTTATCAAGTAACACCAAAATACTGATCACTTAGCCCTGTTATTCATATTATAGCTTCCCAGAAATAAAATTTTTATACCCCTTTTCTGTCTTAATTATTACTGTTTGATGATTCCTATACAAGCTAATTTTTAAGTTATCTGAAAGGAGGAGAGCATAGTTGAGAAAATGCTTAAGTTAAGAGTGGCTGTAAAGTTAGAGAGATGGCTCAGTAATTAAGAGCACTGGCTGCTCTTCCAGAGGTCCTGAGTTCAATTCTCAGCAACCACATGGGTTCAAAACTATCTGCAATAGGATCTGATGCCCTCTTATGGTATGTCTGAACATATATACAGTGTACTCCATATACATTCAATAAATAAATAAATAAATAAATAAATAAATAAATAAATAAATAAATAAGTAAACTTTTAAAGAGAATGTGCTGTAGGGTAGACCTGTAGGGCATTTTCTTAATTAGTGGTTGACTTGGGAGGTCCTAACACTGCTACTCCTAGGTTTTGGATGCTAGCAGAAAGCAGACTGAAAAAGCCATGGAGAGTGAGTCTATAGCAGGATTCCTACATGATCTTAGCATCAGTTCTTGCTTTCAGGTTCCTGCCCTGTCTGAGTTCTTGTCTTGGTTTCCCTCAAAGGACCAACTCAGGATATGCGAGTTAAAATAAAACCATTTTTTTCCTCAAGTTACTTGCGGTGAGAGTGTTTCATCATAACAATAACAACCTTAACTAAGACATTTCTCTACCAGGAATATTTTGATGCTTATTGTAATCAAATTCTGTTAGTTTTATTTAACTTATATTTATAAGAATTACACATAATTATATATTTATATTATAAATACTTATATATAAATATATAAATAAACCAATAGTATATATATAAATTAAAACATATATATGTATATAGCATATATACATTTTACAATGTGTGTATGTGTGTGAGAAAGAGAGAAAGAGAGAGATTGAGAGAGATTGTGCATATGCATGTGTCACTGTATGTATGTGAAAGTCAGGAGGAAAATACTCAGGAGCTGATTAACTGCTTCTCAGAGGACAGCATGCATGACCTGATTACCTGTTTTCTCTACCTCAGTTCTGACAACAGAACTCAGGTCAACATCAGTCTTTGTAGCACCACTCAGTCTGCTGAAGTGTCCTACAGGCCTATCTGTGTATTTTTTGTACATTATTTAACTGTTTGCAGTTCATTGGCACTGTATTAAACTTACAGAGGGGGATTCAAAGGAAACAAACACTAAACACATTGTTTACCACTAAGCAGTGGCATGACTACAGCCACTCCAAAGGTTTTTTTCTCTACTTATATTTAACAATTGTTAGGTAAGCACCTCTTGGTTAAATGCAAACATTTAACCCTGGTAAGACTTCATGGAAAATATGTTCTAGCTAATGATATATTTCCTAAATATATGCTATACAGTGTGTTTGTTACTTGTATATATGTTTTAGATATCAAATAGCCAATATTTACAATCAGAAAGAGAGCTTCAATTAATGAACTGTCTAGATGAGGTATGCTTGTGGATATGTCTATAGCAGATTGTCTTGACTGTTAACTGAGATGTAGAAGCCTGCTCTGGGTATGTCAGTCAGTCCGTAGACTGCTTCCTAAACTGTATAAGAATGAAGAGAAGTATCTTAGCACAAGGAACTTGTGTGCATTCATTTCTCTATAGCTGTACTGTAACCACTGTCTCAAACCCCTGACCCTTTGACTTCCTTGACAAGATAGACTGTACCATGAAATGTGTGTCAAATAATCCTCCCACACACTTCTGTTAATTTTTGGAGAAATATATTTTTTAGTAATATAAATGAAATTTAGGACATAATGTGTTATCTCAAATTGTTAATGAACATCATAAAAGTGACCAGAATTTACATGATATTAGTGGAGTTAATCCTTAAAGGAATGTATGAGGTGGTGACTTGTCAACATTATTTCAAGAAAACATTTATTTGGCTGGGAAAATCAGCCAGTAAGAAGTGAGAATGTCACATGAAACTCTTCTTAGCTTAGCTATCATAAGGCGAACTCACCATGAAAGGATCATACACATTAGTGATTATCCCTGATATTAATAAAGCCTTAGTACTACATTTGAAAACAAAAATAAAATTCTTACCCCATAGAGTCATTCAGCCAAGAGCTAGTCCATATTTGGATTCTCTCCTTTATCATCCCCACGTATTCTTTCCTGCCTCTGTGTATTGTATCACTTTGAATCTTTGCATGAGTCAAGAATGTCTTATGAATCTGTTTGTCTGTGTATCTGGGTCTATGTCTATCTCTGTATATGTCTGATTTTGTCTGTGTGTTTCTCTCTGTGTCTGTAGTGTGATCTGTGTGTGTGTGTGTGTGTGTGTGTGTGTGTGTGTGTGTGTGTGTGTGTG
>JADRCD010235167.1:0-17011 GCA_019843815.1 Montemys delectorum
ATTTTTGCTTCTTCAGGGATGTAGTTCCCCTCCTTGTGTTGGAGTTTTCCATTTAATACCCTTTGAAGGGCTGGATTTGTGGAAACATATTGTGTGAATTTGGTTTTGTCATGGAATACTTTGGTTCCTGCATCTATGATGATTGAGAGTTTTGCTGGGTATAGTAGTCTAGGCTGGCATTTGTGTTCTCTTAGTGTCTGTATGACATCTGCCCAGGATCTTCTAGCTTTCATAGTCTCTGGTGAGAAGTCTGGTGTAATTCTTATAGGCCTGCCTTTATATGTTACTTGGCCTTTTTCCCTTACTGCTTTTAAAATTCTTTCTTTGTTTTGTGCATTTGGTGTTGTGACTATTATGTGGTGGGAGGAATTTCTTTTCTCGTCCAGTCTATTTGGAGTTCTATAGGCTTCTTGTATGTTCATGGGTATCTCTTTCTTTAGGTTAGGGAAGTTTTCTTCTATAATTTTGTTGAAGATATTTACTGGCCCTTTAAGTTGGAGGTCTTCACTCTCTTCTATACCTATTATCCTTAGGTTTGGTCTTCTCTTTGTGTCCTGGATTTCTTGGATGTTTTGGGTTAGGGTCTTTTTGCATTTTGCATTTTCTTTGACTGTTCTGTCAATGTTGTCCATGTTATCTTCTGCCTCTGAGATTCTCTCTTCTATCTCTTGTATTCTGTTGGTGATGCTTGCATCTATGTTTCCTGACTTTTTTCCTAAGATTTCTAACTCCACGGTTGTCTCCTTTTGTGGTTTCTTTATTGTTTCTACTTCCATTTTTAGGTCCTGAATGGTTTTACTCAGTTCCTTCACCTGTTTGTTTGTGTTTTCCTGCAATTCCTTATGGGACTTTTGGGTTTGCTCTTTAAAGGCTTCTATTTGTTTACTTGTGATCTCCTGTAATTCTTTATGGGATTTTTTTGTTTCCTCTTTAAGGGCCTGTACCTCTTTATCTGTTTTCTTCTGTATTTCTTTAAGGGAGTTATTCATGTCCTTCTTAAGTTCCTCTATCAGCATTGTGAGGTATGTCTTTAGATTCAAATCTTGCTTTTCTGGTGTTTTGGGATATCCAGGGCTTGCTGAGGTGGGAGTACTAGGTTCTGGTGAAGCCAAGCAGTCTTGATTTCTGTTGGTAAGATTCTTGCGTTTGACTTTCGCCATCTCTTGATCTCTGGTGTTAGAAGTTCTTGGTGTCTCTGACTAGAGCTTGACCTATCCTTGCCGCCCTGCAACTCCCCTTTTACTCCTGAGTCCTGTGCCTCCCAGCTGGTCCCGAATTAGAAAGGCACCAGAGAGAAAATATCTGATCTCACCTGAGTCCTTGGGCTGAAGCTCATCCTGGAGGGAAGCCCTCCCCTAGCAGGGAGGGGACAGCGATGGTTGCTGATCCAGCTCTGTCACTCGGAAGCTAAGAGGATCCTATCCCTGCAATCCTACGACTCCCCTGCAATTCTTGAGGCCTATGCCTCCCCTAAAAATTTCTTATTCTTAGTTGTAAGTTAAAAAATAAAGACTTTTTAAGGAATATATGTACCAATGATCAAAATATTAAGAGTAATTACACAGAAATATTGAGTTCAAGAAATGTTACTGGTATGAAGTACAATTCAATTTAGATAGTCAAAAATTTTAAAATATTAAAATTTTATATGAATGTATTAAATAATTTAAAAATAATGAAAACTACATTTTCATTATTGTAAAAGTAATGATGTAAAAGAGAAATGATGAGCATTATCTACAAATAAAATAACAACAGAGGAATCATTAAATTTCGTGGCAAAGGAAAATTCCTTTAAAGGTTTCAATTTTGTAACTAAGTTTGTAATACAAGTATTAGGTAAAATGTTTAAAAATTAAATCCTCCAGTAGGATTTACTATGTTAATTCTACCAATAAACGAGCATGGGAGATCTCTCAATTTTCTGAGATCTTCAATTTCTTTCTTGAGAGACTTGAAGTTATTGTCATACAGATCTTTGACTTGTTTGGTTACAGCCACCCCAAGATATTTTATATTTTTTGTGGCTATTGTGAAGGAAGTTGTTTCCCTAATTTCTTTCTCATTTGTATAAAGGAAGACTACTGATTTATTTGAGTTAATTTTATATTCTGCCAGTTTTCTGAAGTTGTTAATCAGCTGTAGAAGTTCTCTGGTAGAATTTTTGAGGTGAGGATCCCTCAATCCCCCTTGGTAGGGAGAAGAAAACAATTACAGAAGGAGGGAAGGAGGAAGGACCTGGGTAGGGAAGGGGAGAGGGAGGGGAAGCAGGGAACCTTATCTTGTATTGGGTGTAGGAAACAGGATTAAAGCCCTGAGGACCAGCAAAAGGAATGAAAACAAGCAACCTCAGGAGGTAGGAAATAAGGGGACTCTCCATAAATTACAAGAAACCTGGATAGTGGGAGACTCTCAGAGTTCAAAGAGCAGTCCCCTAGATGAAATGCCCTATAGTGGGGAGAGAGAATTTGCAGAGTCTACCTCCAGCAGAGAGACAGGCATCAAGTGAGGTATAGGATTGCCATCTCACAGTCAAAAACTCTGACCCATAATTGCTCCTTTCTGAAAGAACTGCAGAGACAAAAATGGAGAAGAGCCTGAGAAAAAGAAGGTCCAGTGACAAGCCCAAATTAGGATCCAGTGCAAGGGGAGGACCCAAGGCCTGACACTATTACTAAGACTATGGTGTGCTCACAAAAAAGGACCTATCATAACTGTTCCTTTGAAAGACTCAACAAGTCCCTGAAAGAGTCAAATGCAGATATTTTCACCCAACCAATGACTGAAGTTGCAGACACCTGTAGTTAGGGAAAAACTGAAAGAAGCTGAGGAAGAGGGTGACCTTGTAGGAGGACCAGCAATCCCAACTAACCTGGTCCCCGAAGATCTCTCATATATTGGGCAGCAACGAGTGGATATGAGGCACCAACATATACAGCAGAGGACTGCTGAGTCTGGACTCAGTCCAGAGAAATTCACCTAACCTTCTAGAGACTGGAAGCCCCAGTGAGTGAGGAGGTCTGGTGTAGTAGGGGTGGGGGAGTGGGGTTGTAGGGACATCCTCATGGAGACAGGGGAGCAGGCAAGGAAGTATGGGATATGGATCAGTCTGGAGGGGAATAAAATCTGGACTGTAAAAATAAATAAATAAAGAATAAATAAAATTAAAAAATAAAAACAAAAAAATGAAAATTATTTAATGAAAAAAATTTAATTCTAAAAAATATGTCACATATTGTATATAATGGGAGAAGAATATATGCCTTACTTGTAAAAGAAGGCATAATTATCATAATTTGCAAAAATAAACTTTATACAAAAGTAAAGCAACATAATTAAGCTCTTCAAGGAACAAACCTATAAACCATGGTTGAAAATCCAGAAATTTTTGTCTTCTACAATAAATGATTAATTATGTACCCAAAAGATGTAGGCTCTGAGGAGATAGCCTCAATCCAATAGTCACAAAGTTATCCTTTGCTAAATTAAATGAAACATTGTATCCCCAGAAATATCTGGGAAAGGAACTAGTTGAAATGAAGATGGTTGATAATGATGAGAAGAAGATATGAGAGAATATGGTCAGAGATATCACAATACATGTTATATGTGTATGAAGTTGTGGAGTATGAACCTTAGTAATTTACAAGCAAAAATATGGTGTTATAAAATTAAAAATAAAGAACACTGTGATCCTGGGCCCCTTTTCTCTTCCCCTCCTCTCTCTCTCCATGTCCCTCCATACTTCTGTGGGAGGAGACCAGGGAAGAAGTACAGAGGGTTAGGACAATAAATGGAGGTGTGTAGCAGTAGGGGATAGGGAACTGGGGGTAGTCACTAGAATGTCCCAGATGCCAGAAAAGCAAGAGGTTCCCAGGAACCAATTGGGATGACATTAGCTGAAGTTCCCAACAAGGGAAAGAGAAAACCTGTAGAGACCTTATCCAGAGGTTAGGCACTGTCTCCGGTTGAGGGATGAGGCCACCTATCTATCTCAAAAATATTAACCCAGACAAAGAGTTAATCAGAGACTAGAGGAAAGGCCATCAAGAGACTGTTCCACCTAGGGATCCATCTCATCTGCAAACACCAAACCCAGACACTATTGCTGATGCCAGGAAGTGCTTGCTCACAGGAGTCTGATATAGCTGTCTCCTGAGAGGCTCTGCCAGAACCTGGCCAATACAGAGGCAAATGCTCACAGCCAACCATCAGACTGACCATAGGGATCTGAATGGAGGAGTTAGGGGAAGGACTGAAGGAGCTGAAGGGATTTGAACCCCATAGGAAGAACAATATTAAGAACCAACCAGAATCTCCAGAGTTCCCAGGAACTCAGCCACCAACCAAAGGGTACACCTGGAGGGAAATCATGACTCAGCTGCTTATGTAGCAGTAGATTGCCTTATCTGACATCAGTAGGAGGGGAGGCCCTTGGTTCTGTGAAGGTTCTGTGCCCCAGAGTAGGGGAATGCTAGGGTGGTGAGGCAGGAGTGGGTGGGTGGATGGGGGAGCACCCTCATAGAAGTGTGGGTGAAGGGTGATAGGATAGGGAATTTGCAGAGAGGGAACCTGGAAGGGGGATAACTTTTGAAATGTAAACAAATAAGATAACCAATTTATAAGAGAAGACTGTATGTATACTTCCAAAAGACTTTACTAAAAATTTAGTATACACAGTTACCAGAGTGATGTATATATAAACCTAAATATATAATTACTATAGAGACAAAAATGAATCAGTCATACTAGGAAAAGAAAATAATCATTGTCTGTCCTACCTGATAATTTATACATAACCACCTGAAATTGGGACAACAAGGAAAATGGGATGACAGTACTGTAAGATATTTGAAGAAAATAGTATTCTAAGTAAAGAAAGTATAAAAAAATAAGTAATTATGAATCCTTTCAGCCTCTAACTATTCTTAAACCCCACAATTCTGTGTGTAATTGTGTATATTTAAGTGTGATAAGGAGTTTGAATAATAAACATATAAGACTGTATGTGGAATAGAAATATCATCATGCTGACATGATATACTTTACTTATAAAAAGTATCTATGTGTGTGTAGTTCCTCGATCCTCGAATTAAAATGTATCATTGTAGACATAATCTACTTCTTTGCTTTGAGTAATTGTTCTGATATATGTAATTCCTCATGTGAAGATTCTAATTATTATGCAAAAAATACAGAGTTAAATGTAGACATTTTATATATAATCATTCCAAATTTCCAAGGTTATGGAAGACTCTTTATATAAAGATCATTTTACATAATAGAAAATGCACATTTTGTCATGATATTGGTTTAAAACACAAAATATGCAAAGAAGGAATTATAAGACAAGAATAAATAACCAAAATTTGTATTATTTCCTTAGTTGGCAGATCTGTGCCAATGAACTCTGACAAATTTTCCTGAATCTCAAACTATAAGAAAAGGAAAAATTCTTAAGGAATGCCTAAATATTTCGGAAATAAAGTCATGGTTCATATACTTTATGTTCTATGCATAAAAATTGACTTTCATTCTGTTTACAAAAATGTTGGTTATAGAATTAAGCTGAAAAGGTCAGTGTTTCTGTTTATTTTGAATTTGCATTATACATCAAAGAAGTTGTTTTGTGGTTTTGGCAATAAGACTTTGATATTTTGCAAGAAGGGATTTATTTTAATTCTCTAATAAGGCATGACAAAACATTTCAGAATGATGTTAGTGATCTATGAGATTATGCAAAATGACTGCACTCTTATTTTTAAGATTTATTTATTTATTTATATGTGTCTGTGTCAATATGAAATTATTATATACTTACTATGCTATTGATGTAATAGTAAATACTTAAAATGTACATATTATATACATTTACAACTCTTAGCTTTAAACTTTAACTGTTCCTTGTGGACAAAATGGACTACTGTTACACTTGCCATTTTACTTTAGTGAAAAGGTCAGCCACTGTGAATAACTCAGCTAATTAAAGTATAAGTATACTTTATAAGTTTTTAAGTTATATGGAAAGTAAGAAAAACCTAGTTTTTTTATTAGATATTTTCTTTATTTACATGTAAATTTCTCCTTTCCCAGTTTCCCCTCCAACAAACAAACAAACAAACAAACAAACAAAAACAACAAGAACAAACTCCTGTTGCCTCCCCCCTCCCCATGCCTGCCACCCCACCCTCTCCCACTTATTGGCCCTGGCATTCCCCTACACTGGGTCACAAAACCTTCACAAGGCCGAGGTCCTTTCCTCCTATAGATGATCGAATTTGCAATCCTCTACTATACACATGCTGCCAGAACATTCAGTCCCACCATATATAGTCCTTGATTGGTGGTTGGGTCCCTGAGAGCTCTGAGGGTACTAGTTAGTTCATATTGTTGTTCATCCTAAGGGGATGCAAACCCTTCAGCTCCATAGATCCTTTATCTAACTCCTTCATTAGGGATCATGTACACAGTTCAATGAGTGGCTGTGATCCTCTACATCTGTATTAGTCAGATATTGTCAGAGCCTCTCAGGAGATAGCTTTATTTGGGCTGGCTTGTCCTTCCTTCAGTGTCTGCTCCATAGTTAATCTCTGCCACTCCTTCCATGGGTATTTGATTTCCCCTTTTAAGAAGGAATGAAATGTCCATCTTTTGGTCTTCCTTCTTCTTAAGTTTCTTGTGGTTTGTGGGTTGTTCTTCCTGTATTCCAAACTCCTAGTTTATTTTTGATCACATGAATAAGTCCTTATTACTTTAAATACTCACTCCATGGCTTATCACAGTGTGTACAGAATTCATGTCTGTTCAAAGGCTTATATTAAATGCTATTCATTTGTTTATAACTGCACCTGTATCTATTCACACTGTATGAATAAAAGTCCTTTGAAATCTAAACACTTAACCCTTCCCCTGTTTTCACAATGTTACAGGGAAAAATTTTCCTTCAAGGGTTCTTTAGAAGTTACTGTACAAGCTACCAAAGACATAAATATCCAACCTGCTGATTCAGAAGTGTTTCTTATTGATACTGAATTATTGCCAAACATGACATATTTTCCACATCTGTGGGAAAACATAATTACACTTTCAGAAAAGCTCCAAATACATCATTTTACATCACAATCTATCTTAATATAGCATCTTCAAAGTTACATACATTTACATTTTAAATGTCAGACACTATTTCCCTAAAACAAATCTTCTTGCATTTCTACATTGAGAACAGAAGATATACAATGGAATCTCTTATGCCAAGTGTTTTTCAGTTCCAATAAGCAAAAGTCAATCATGCCTATTTCCTCTTGAAGTTCAGTCATCCTGAACATAAGGAAGAATGACAGACTAATTGCTTAAACTGGTCCTGTTTCTGCTATGACTCTAACTAGGAAGAAGTAGCACACACTAGTGTAGACACTTGTTTCTGTAGGAAGTTATTTATATAGGCTGTTTTTCTACAAATCATATCCTAAGTCCCAGATTTCACTATCAAGTATAGCAAACTTATAAAATCTGTGTACTAGACACAAGTTCTCAAAAAATTTTAATAAAAATTTAATTTTAGAGAGATTTTACACAGACATGAACCAGATGTTTATCCCCAAACAACATGTAAAAATAAGGTCCAAGTGGTACTGAAGAAATAACTCATCATTTAAGAACAATTGATGTTCAAAACAGTATTCAGTTCCCAGTGCCAACAGAGGTGGTACAGCTATCTATGACTCCAGTGCTGGGGCACACCAAGCCCTCTTCCATCCTCTGTGATCTCTTGCATTTGCATGGTACACACTACTACATAGAGATATGTGCATAAATAAGTAATAAAAGAAATAATTTAAAGGTGAATATAAAATATAGTCGTTAATATTTTGTCCCAAAAGTTTTACTGTTATATCAAAAAATAAGCAAAGGCAAATGTGTGTCAGTGTGTCTGTAAGGTATGTGTGCTGTGAGTTGTGTGTATGCATTGGTTTGGTATAATTGTTTGAATCTTGATTTTGTCTTTTTATAATTAAAATTCATAAAAAATTATATAAATATAAATAAGTGAAGGGTGAAGTGATATAAATATTTAAAGATTGATCTCAACCCTTTGAGTTCATAAAATGTTTGATTATTTTGTAGCACATTTTAATCTAAAGAGAAGAAAGTATGTTTCTTCTCTCAAGTATGTCAACTCAACCATTTTAATTTATTTTTCCTAAAGATACTTTGTGGGTATCCTAAAGCCATACAGAGACCACACACTTGGATTGCATGGGAGTCATGTCCTAAACATTTCTAACACTCATGCCTTGTGCTTCCATTTTAGATTTCTGTGCTCCTAGGAATTTTTGGCCAGTTGTCAGTCTTTACAATGCTTTATTTATTTCTAGTCTTCTGTTGTGAAAGTGATGAATGGTAGTGTCTATGTTTAACTCTTGTTTCTTTTCTTAATGTTTTACTTGAAATATATGCCAGAGTTTGTAAAATATTTATCAACTGAATCTGTGTCTTAAAACCTGTTCTTGGAGCCTACTTACCTACAGACACTACACAAAATTGTATTTAAATGATAAAGAATACATTAATTGACTTACATAGATTTGTTTTTTCTGAGGAAGTTTACAGTATGGATCTCTGCTCCAATATTTCCTTTTTATTTGATACTATTGGATAATGCTAGTTTTCTGTATGCATCTAATTAAAAACAAGCAAAAATCAGAAACAAAAAAGTCCTTCTGATAATCTTAGAAGAATAAATCAGTTGTCATTATGATATTTTAATTGTACAACCTAAATACTTACACATGTAAATTATATTTATGCACCTAAAATAAGCATGTTGACCATAAAAGGAAGTAAATATACAAAACAATATAAAAACATGATATTTGTCTTATTGTATTATAAAATATAGGGGTTGTGTGACTTGTGAAACAATTTTATAAAATGGACTATAGTATTACTTTTCCTTTTTTTTTTGTTTTTGTTTTTGTTTTTGTTTTGTTTTGTTTTGTTTTTTTGAGATAGGGTTTCTCTCTGTAGCCCTGGCTGTCCTGGAACTCACTCTGTAGACCAGGCTGACCTTGAACTCAGAAATCCGCCTGCATCTGCCTCCCAAGTGCTGGGATTAAAGGTGTGTATCACTACCACCCAGTAAAATATTATTTTTCTAACGTAAAATTGTGTGTGTGTGTGTGTGTGTGTGTGTGTGTGTGTGTGTGTGTGTGTGAAGTAAAAGAAGTTAGTGTACAACAACAGCACAGAGCATCTGGTTTGAAACATGAACCAAATTTACAGGGATGAAGGCTAAGTAATAGATGACTATTAAGTACAAATATGACTGACCTGCAACATAATTTTTTCTGTAAAAACAATAAAAATCATACCCTGTAAACTAAAATGTACTACAAAAATGTTGAAGTCACAATAAAAATCAGAGCAGGAACTGACTGCAGAAGACTTTAGGGGAATTTAAATCCAAGAACATGGCTGATCTGGCACTGAATTATCCAAAGACCTAGGTCTGTGTGATCCTGCATGAAAGGCAGAACTTTGATAACTCTGGCTGGAATACAGATGTACCCTTGGTACATACCATTAATCCCTAACAATGAAGGTAAAGATGGCTTATAGAAGAAATCAGCAATAGATGTTTAAAAGTGACATTTAATTGAGAGGCAAACAAAATAATGAATCAGAGAAAAATTTGAGAGTACATGATGATTAGTTTTCAATCAGAAAAAAAGAGAACAGGTAATGGTAATGTACTTTGATATTGAAATTTATAGTCCCAAGGACACTGGCTGTAAATAGAGAAAACAAAACAAACTTCAGTTTGTATAGGAAAAGTTATACTAGATTCACGTAGGTGAATCTATTTTCTTCAATGGTAAAATGGTGATAAATACATTTTGTAAAGTTGTTATAATGGTAATACTTAAATATCCTATGATATCTGTTCCCTCAAAAAACCAGAAAGTATTGTCTCCAATATAATTTCAAAAAAGCATGGAGAAAAATAATTCTGTTTACTTCTCAATGATGAGGTAAGTACTAAGGCAAATAGGTTAATGCAGAAATAATGGCAGTCTTCCATTATTTCATTTTCCTAATTTGATATGTACATGTAATATTTACTATTTTGTTTAAAAATGTGTATTCACACACAGATTTTGATTTTCTATTAACCATTACCAGGCAATCAACTTTATTGACCTGTGGAGAAAAGTAGATATCACTGAGTTCTCTATAAAGGGTACAATAAATGTAGGAGCTCTGTAATTAACTCATAATTATATCAGCAATAATGGCTTAATTATAAAATTATTAATATGTTCAAATTATGGGGAATTTTCTGGCATTTAATTAACATTTACCAAGGCAAGCTACAGCAAATTAAATATCAATTAATAAAAATAGTGACATTTATTTAGATACTCTATTAGTTGTTACAATTATTAACTTCTTATCCCTGGCTTTTAAAATTCTGATTAAGTGAATAAATATTCCCTATAAATTTTATATGTTAAAATCTAATTATATTAGTGTCCTGCAATTTTATATTGATGATGCAGCATCTCTCATAATAAGCTTCAAGACTCTCTGAAGTGCCAATTGAGGTATAATTGACATCTACTAGTTAATAAAGCCATAAAACACTTCTACAGTAACTATGCAATTTGAAATATTCCCCCTTCAGTGTTCTCATCCTTCAAAATCCCTCATATTTAAAATCATGTTAAACCTATGGGTTTATCTCTGTTTCTAGTCAAAATATTGAAATTATCCAACCATGGCTGTTCTATTATTTTGATCCAGATCCACGATTCAGAAAATATGCATAAAATACATAGCTAACATTTTATCTATCTATACAAATTCTAGATTCCCTATCTTATTCATCTAAGTTTTTTTTAGAAAATTTAAATATAATATCAGGTTAAAATCAATAACTTAATCCTATTGCCAAAGTATATGAAAATATATACTGAGTATCTTTAAAATGAGATATGCCTTCACTCATGTATCCAATGTATTAATATCAGGCAGAATATCTCAAAGGTAACTTCTTTCATCTATCACTTTTGTCTTAGCTGGGAATTTTATTGCTGTGATGAAACCCCATGACCAAAAATAAAGTTGGGGCACAAAGTGTTTATTTGGCTTACACTTTCATTTTGCTGGTTATCATTAAAAGAAGTCAGGATAGGAACTCAAATAGAGCAGATCTTGGAGGCAGTAGCTTATGCAAAGGCCATAGAGGGATGCTGATTAGTGACCTGCTTGCTCAGGCTCTTTCTTTATATAATTCAGGACCAGGGATGGAACCACTCATAATGGGCTGGGTTCTCCCTGCTGCAATCCATAGTTTAAAAATGTCTTACATTAAAATTTTATGGAAGCATTTTCTTAGTTGAGGTTTCCTCCTAAGTCTAGTTTGTCAAGTTGGCATGAGACTAGCCAGTACAACTTTCTACTTCCAACACAGGATAAGACATTTTAGTGACTTCAGAGATGGCTTAGTGATTAAAAGCACTGGCTAGTCTTCCTAAGGTCCAAAGTTCAAATCCTGAGTCCCAGCAACCACATAGTAGATCACAACCATCTATAATGGGATCTGATGTCCTCTTCTGTCATGCAGGAATATATGCAAATAGAACATTCATATACATAAATAAGTAAATCTTAAAAATAAGAAATTTTATTAGTGTGTTAACAAATAGATAAGTCTTGTGAAAAGTAAATCGTTTTGTTCAAGAAGAGACGGTTCCTTGGGAGGTCTGGCTAGCAACTGACCAATGTGGATGCAGATACTTGGAACCACCCATCAGACTAAACTCAAGGAATATGGTAGGGGAGCTCGCAGAAGGACTGGAAGAGTGGAGGAGGATTGCAACCCTATTGGAAGAACAACATAGGCTGGCCTGACTACCCAGTTCCCCCAAAGTCTAGACTACCAACCAAGGAGTGTACCTGTAGGGATCTATGTCTCTAGATACATATGTAGAAGAGGATGGCCTTGCCTGACACCAATAGGAAGGGAGGCCCTGGGTCCTTAGAAGTTTTGATGCCCAAGAATAGGGTATGTTGGAGTAGTAGGGCTAGAGAGTGTGGGTGGGTGGGGGAGCACCCCATACAGGCAAAGGAGAGGGGTGAGGGTGGATGTGGGATGGGAGATTGATGGAGGGGTAACCAGGAAGTGGACTATCATGGGATTGGGGTTGGTTGAGGGGGTAATCGGGTAGTAAGATGTCATTCGAGATATAAACGAATGAAATGACTAATTAAAAAGAAGAAGAAGAAGAGATAGAGAAAGTTCAGAGAAGCTGCCCAGTGTGACTGAGGAAAATTACCTGTTTGCTTTTGAGATTTTAATTTCTACCTTCCTTTTCTTTGTACAAACTTTTCTGTATACTCGTCTTCTCCTTCAACTTCATGTCTTCCTTTATCACCAATGGTTAGTACATCCCTGCATCTTATTCAGCTTGTATAAAGTTACTTGTATGTATGTTTTCAAGGGTGGCTGTTCAACACTGGACAACTAGTTGGCACGTTCTTTCTTGGGAAAAACCATCTCCTCAACTCCCAGATATACTCAGTTGCCTGTAGTTATTTGCATGCAGTTAGGCCTCTGTTTTGTTGGTGGTGGCAGTGGAGGTGGTGGTGGTGTTTTTTGGCTTTGGGGTGTTTTGTTTTGTTTTGTTTCTATCAACTTTGGCATTTTCAATGGTATCATTCTTGTTCAGCTCATTAAGTGTGGTCCAGCAAATAGTGAAAGCTTATATGTGGAGCTTCTAATACAATCTCATCTCAAATTCCCTGATCCTTAAGCTCTTATAATATTTCAGCCTCCTATTGAGCAAAGCTCCCTGAGTCTTAGGTGTAGGAGATTTTTGTAGACTTCAGTGAGTTTAGAGTTTAGTCAGTTGGGAGTCAATGCAGTGGAGATGAGTTCATTCATAAGTTCATGAAGTTCAGTTCAGGACAGTAGAAGTTATTGAGTTATTGAGAAAATAAGAAGGAACCAGAAATTTAATACAAATTGCCAGAGTAAGTTTGAATCTAAGCAGTGTGACTCAGTGAGAAGCTGAAAGAAGCCAGATTGAATTAGTCAGCATGGAAAGGAGCTTTGAATCAGAATAGCTGAATTGATCCAGCCAGCTAGAGTTCAAAAAACAACTAGAGAAGGGTGAGTTTATTCAGTAGTATGCTTCTGAAATGACAATTACTTCAGGTGAACCAAAGTTACTTTTATACCTAGCCAAAAACTAAATAGAAATATTCTCATGTTCAGTATTAGGCTTTTGTTAGATGTTGTCTCTTGAAGGAAGTATTGACAGTCCAGATGAGAAAAGTTCATTAAAACTATAGATCAATATTTAACAATAAATTATGTAGTTATGACCCTCCTCCAGCAAAGAGCTGGTTCTTTCAGACCTTGCCTTGCCACAAATAGCCATGCCTTCCTCTAAGCTCCTGCAAATAGCCACGCCTCTCTCCAATCTCCTGCTAATAGCCATGCCTTTCTCCAAGTTCCACTTATGCTGGAAGTCCTGCAGAGACTGAAGATGAAGGTCCTGATTAGGCCATGAGTTGCTGAAGGACTGGGGGAGGGATATTTCTCTACCTACCTGCTTGTAACAAAAAGAGTTCAATAATGATGGAGGACTGAAAGCAGACCATGCCTTGGTCTCATTTTTTAACCCCTTCCCGCATTCTGGTTCCCTTAATTTTTTACAGGCTCTAACTCCCATTCCAGAAGACCTGTTCATGTGTGGCTGCAGGAAGCCACATGTAGTTATAGTTTTAAAGGCAAATAGTTGGTGATATGATTTCTTGGGGCATTTTCAGACATTCATATTAATTTTACTCACCCCCTTATCCTGTATTTACCACCACACTTGTCCCTATGACAGGTCCCCTTTTCATTTCCCCTATCAGGTTACTTGTATTTTGCTATTCCCCTTTACCTTCCTTAAGCCTTCTTCTGTTTTTATATCCTTTCTTCTGTCCTGGAAGCCCCACATTCCCATTTCCACTAACAGATGATGTGTATCCACTGATTCCCTTTACCTTCCTCCCATCTTCTGTACTTTCCTCACTTCCCCTTGTCCCATTTACCAAGTTGTATTAATTTAACCTTGTTAATCCCATATCTATTTCTCCTTGGCCCTATCCTGATAATGATCCCAATTTATGTTCCTGGTTCCTGCAGTTATCATAGATTATATACTCCCCTCTGAAGATTTAGAGGTGGAGTTCCCAAAAAGGAAGAATATACATAATTTGACTTGCTGGGCCTGGGTTTCCAAATCAATATGGTATCTTCTAGTTCCTCCCATTCATCTACATATTTCATGGTTGTAATTCTTCTTTAAAGCTGAATAGTATTCTGTAATGCATATGTACTATGCTTTCATTATTCATTCATTGGTTAGGGCATTTAGGCTGTTTCAATTTTCTAGCTATTGTAAATACAGAAGCAGTAACCATGACTAAGAAATATATGAAAAAATGTTCATTATCCTCAGAAATACATAAAAATCACTTTGAGATTTATATTTTGCCCAACTAAGAATGGCAGATAATTGCTCTGCTTGGTCTCAAATGGATTGTCAATCTATTCTAATCTTCTCACTTCTTATTCTCTGGCTCATTCTGTCTTCACCTGAAGCCTGTATTTGTAAAACTATCCCTGTAAAACTGCCCCATCCCTTTTTGTCTCTGTTAGTTTGCCCCTCTATTTTATTTGTCTCATGAGAGTTAATCATATATATGACTTATTCTGGCAAATATTTTTTTGATATGTCACTTTGCCTCTCAGTTAGCCATAACTTTCAAACATGGCTGCTTCCTTCTACAAACTAACCGTTCCTACATTGTTTGGGATTAAAGGTGTGTCTTAAGGGCATTTCTGTATTCTGACCACAAGGATTAAATGTGTCTATAGTCTAGCTGGATCACACAGATTTAAGATTTTGGATATGATCCCTTGCCAAAACAATCATGTTGTTCTTGTTCTTTGGTGCTGCCAGAAACCATATTAATATTCCTCATGGCCATGATGGTGTTCATGATCTATGTTGTGACCAAAGGCCATTTTAAATCAATAGTCTGTTGTGACTAGAGACCATGCAGAGATATGTGGCCTTGAGCTGATGACAGAGATCCTGTGGGTATCTGAGGGCTGTGCTATTGATTGAAACTATGTGAAAGTCTAGGACCTGTTTGTAAAACTCAAATTGACTGTAAAGGGCAATGAAGCTACTTTCTCAGTGATAGCTATTTAGTTTTAAACCCAAGACGAGCTACCGAAGTGCCTATTTAACTTATCAAACAGACCTTGTTTCTAGGTTCGCCCAGCCTCCTTCAGTGCCTACCTGCTACAGGATGTGGCTGGAATGCCCTATCTAATTCAGACATTTTGATTGCTGGTTACTTTTGTTTCATTGGTCTCCTGTCTGCTGCACTTGGTTTCCCTCTTTCCATTTCCACCCCTCCCTCCCCTCAGGGCTCAGGGCCATGGCCACTCTGAATTCTCCCAGACGTGTTGCCTCTGGCTATGCTCTCCCATATATTTACAGTAATTTTCTTCTCTACCATACCTAGAGCAGTCATGTACTTCCCTTTTCTTTTATTTCGTCTTTTTTTTTTTTTTCATTCAGATTGGTGACTGCAGACTCACAGTTAAGAATGATAGAGATAGAAGGCTTCTGTGAAAACCTCTTTCTCCATCACCCATCTCTAAAAAGAAAATCTAGATAAAAACCATTGAAGAGAACTCGTAAAAGCTATGCTTGGGGTGCTAAAGTGTTGCTAACTACAGTTTCTAGCAGGGGCCGGGGTGCAGAAGGACTAATTTTTTTAGTCATTAGGAGTCTGACAGTGCTCTGGTAAGTACATTGGCAACAAAAATTGGACCTGCTATTTTTCTTCTTCTTTTTTTTTTTTTGAAGAGGAGGTCACAAAAGTTGGGGGTAGACCAGGGAAACCAGGTAAGTGAGTGTGATCAGGGTCTATTATATGGAATTCCTAAATATTCAATAAAAATTTTATCTTAGATAAAATAAATGAAAAGCAAAGAATAAAAAAAATAGCAAAAACCAAAAAATACTGTCTTTATTCAAAGTAGTGTTATTCTTACTTTGCCAGTAAATTTTATTCAAAATTATGGTCATACAATATTAATTATTTTGAATACATTATATACATGATATATTACTTAAAATCAATTATAAAACATGCACTCATAAATTAGAGAACACAATAAGTTATATAGCATTCACCATATACTTGCAAGGTGGCTCACGTAATACCTACACAGGCAAAATGGTCGATATGGCTAGAATTTAAGGAAGATCATAATGATAGTTTGCAATTCAAATTTCTTGACTCCTCACTGCATAAAGCAATTGTTTTGAAGAAGTGCTTTCTTGTACTTTTGTGTGATTATATTTACTAACTGCATTTTGAAACAATAGTTTTCTATTTATAAATTTTTATATAGATTATATTATATATAGATAGATATTTTGTATATATTTATTTAAATTGTGCTTGAAATTTCAGTCATTTGTACATTGCACCACTTTTTTCAATATTCTACAACTTTACAGTTCATTTATCTGCCCTATTATTTGTGATGATTTTATTTTTGCATTGTTTGGCTATTGTAAGCATTGCTCTCTGCAAACACTCTTATGCATGCTCTTGTGCAAGCATTTCTGGAGTAAGGGGTATTGCTGGGTCAGTGGGCATATGTTCCATGTTAATAGATTTTGCAGTACAATTCCCTCAAGTGACTTGACCAATTTTGTCTACAAATGGAAATACATGAAAATATTCATTGATCTACATCTGCAATAAACTGTAGTATTGTGTGCTGTTTTACTTCACTTGTTCTCTATTAGCAGTGCCCATGTAGGTGATATTCATTTCGTCAGTGAATAAACTTTTGAGCATGTTTCATGAACCCTGTCCATTAGAAAATTCTAATTTATGATGTGCTTATAAAATACTTGATCTA
>JADRCD010235167.1:17111-41129 GCA_019843815.1 Montemys delectorum
TTGTTCTCTATTAGCAGTGCCCATGTAGGTGATATTCATTTCATCAGTGAATAAACTTTTGAGCATGTTTCATGAACCCTGTCCATTAGAAAATTCTAATTTATGATGTGCTTATAAAATACTTGATCTAGTTTTTATGATTTTGTTGACTGAATATTTTATAGATTAATTAAATTACCTAGTTACATTTATTAGAATAATTCATCCCCAAACATCTTACAGTATCTGGCTTAAATTTTAACTTAATGGTACATGTTAAATAGTGACTGAAGTTTAATCATCAAGTACCTTTTGATCATGAATTAGTGTATTTTCACCTATAGCTTTTTGTTTTATTTCTCTTCTTCATATCTATTGAATAGCCATAAAACACATTTTAATGACATTAAACATTTCATCATTTATTTCTATCAAAATACACACACTTAGTGCAGAAAACCCTCATATAGTTATATTCATACAGGCTGATACATGACAACACACAAATAAAGACAAAAAAATAATGTGCATATATACACACAGACTCATATACAAATTTACAAACACACATGCATACACAGAGATGCATACACACACAAATACTCCCTTAATCTATTAATTAAAAAAATTATCATTTTCTTGCATAGCTAGAATAAGGCTGGCAATTTACATAAAGAAAAATACATCAAATATTAAATATGACTTTTCAAAATTTATAGAATAGTTTTAAATACCAGCTTTTGAAAAATGATATGATTTTAGTTATAGAAATTTCATTTAGTATTTGTATCACATCCTTAATTATAATTTATACTTAAGAAAATTAAAGACACATTTGTCCCAACACCAGGAGTAACTGGGACTAGCAGGACATAGGCACACAGGAATTCTGTACAAACTGCACAAACTCTGCAGTGAGTCCCATAATACCCAGAGGAAGCAATACACCCAGGCTGTCTAACAAGCCCAGGATCACAGGATCCCAAAATCACAGGATCACAGAGACAGCTTAACTCTGAGGTATTATGAAAGAACCTTCACAGGAAGGGCAGACCCCAGTAAGACTAAGTCAGGGCAGATAGCCCTAGTGATAACCAGATGACAGGAAGCAAGCATAAGAAAATAAGCAACAGAAACCAAGTTACTTGGCATCATCAAAACCCAATTCTCCCACCATATCAACTCCTAGACAAACCATCACACTGAAAAAGCAAGATTCAGATCCAAATCACTTCTCATGATGATGACAGAGGACACAAACAACTCCCTTAAAGAAATAGAGGAAAATACAAATGAAGAAGAGCTAGAAGCCCTTCAAGAGGAAAAACAAAAATCCCTTGAAGAACTACAGGAAAACACAATCAAACAGGTGAAGGAAATGAGCAAAACCATCCAGAATCTAAAAATGGAAATAGAAACAATAAAAAAATCAAAAAGGGAGACAACCCTGGAGATAGAAGCCTAGGAAAGAGATCAGGAGTCATACATACAAGCATCACCAACAGAATACAAAAGATAGAAGAGAGTATCTCAGGGGCAGAAGACACCACAGAAAACATTGACACAACAGTCAAAGAAAATGCAAAAAGCTCCTAACCCAAAACATCCAGGAAATCCGGGACACAATGAGAAGACCAAACATAAGGATAATAGGTATAGAAGAGAGTGAAGACTCCCAATGTAATGGGCCAGTAAATATCTTTAACAAAATTGTAGAAGAAAACTTCCCTAACCTAAAGAAAGAGATGCCCATGAACATACAAGAAGCCTACAGAACTCCAAAGAGATTGGACCAGAAAAAAATATTCCTCCAAATAATCAAAACACCAAATGCACTAAACAAAGAAAGAATTTTAAAAACAGTAAGGGAAAATTGTCAGTAACATATAAAGGCAGGCCTATCAGAATTACACCAGACTTCTCATCAGAGACTATGAAAGCTAGAAGATCCTGGTCAGATGTCATACAGACTCTACAAGAACACAAATGCCAGCCCAGACTACTATACCCAGCAAAACTCTCAATTGCTATATAGATAGAGAAAACAAGATATTTCATGACAAAACAAAATTTACACAATATATTTCCACAAATCCAGCTCTACAAAGGATAATAAATGGAAACCACCAACATAGGAGCAAAACTACACCTTACAAGAAGCAAGAAAGTAGTCTTTCAACAAAGTCACACAAATGTAATTCCACCTCTAACAACAAAACATAACAGGAAGCAACAATTACTTTTTCTTAATATCTTAATATGAAAATTAATATTACCAACATATCATAATTGATTGAAATCCAAAAGCATTAGGAATTGGTAATTTGATGGCTATCATCTGGTGGTCTTTCTAATTTGTTAATGGCAGAAATAGGTCCAACATTGTACAAATCCATATACACTTTCTGCTTGTTTGTTCATGACAGTGATTTGCTGGGTACCACATAATGGTCTTGAAACCATGCTTCTCCTATCTCAGCCTCTCTATTAGTAGAATTGTTTATTTGACGTTTTTATACTATACTATGGTTTTCAGAACAGCTTACATATTTCAAAATTATTTATACAGGCAAAAGAAATGTAATAATTAACTTGGGAGGTGGCTTGTAAGAGAACAACAATGAGTGAGACTGAATGCTTCGTTTGATGTTTGTAACTATTATATCAATTATGAAGAAGAGGACTTTATATGTTACTCTTTCTCTGAGATGCATACTTTTCAAAATCATCACAGTCAATGAACCAGATTTTTACCCTCACCTAATGTCTGTGCCACCCTCCAAACAAAGCCATTGGTCATTGAAACAGTTGGTGAATGACTTCACAGATAGACCATTTTAATACACACACAATATCTTAAATGAATGTAACCTGTTCCCTGTGGGCTGAGATTGATGACAATCACTCTATTCAAATAGCTTTGACCATAGCAGAAAATCTGTATCCAAAAATCGTGTCTACAATTCATTCCTTGGCATAGCAGAACGGTTAACTGTTAGCTTAGCTACTAGGGAGCTACTACTAAAATTCTTTGGTGATGTGAGGGTCATTGAAGTACAAACTTATTACAATGAACTCCAATGTTTAAAAATTATTCTTATTTTGTGCTTATAGTACAATAAAAGGCAAGATTTTAAGCTCTACTAAAAAATAAACAAACAAAAGTATCTATTTATATTCATTTTTTTAAAAACTAGTAGTGATGTATTATTTTAAAATATAGAGCTAAGATGTTTGAAGTTATTTAAAATTTATATTGAGAAAAACATGTATTTTCAGTATTGCTGTAGACAAGCTCTACATAAAACTGTTCAATTGATAGTTTTAAATCAAACAACTTTTATACTACTCATTTTTATTGTTAAAATATTTTATAAATTTTAAAGAATATGACAAAATTAAAAAAAAAACCCAAATTGTATTGCAGGTATAGAAGGAGGGGTCTCTAGAAGGAGTTAGGGTACAAAAAGGAAAGAAGAATATGATGTAACTCTATTAAAATACGTTTTTAAATGTTAACAAATTGAGATAAACTGAAATTATGTATCTTTTCTTATCATAGTACAATAAAACTTAAACCTGTTTAAAAAATTAAAATCTTATATATATATATTTTGAAGTAAATATTTATAATTATATTTTAAAAGGCTATAATAACCATTATTGCATTTTACAATATTCTATGCTGCTCCTACAATTGACTTATATCACATGAATTAGATATATTCACACTGAGTGAAAAAATAGTATGTTGTAGAATTTATATTTTTTATATTCATTTATACCTTGCAAATAATGATTAATCCATACATTTTTCTACTCTTCATTGAAATCATTTCTCCCCAGATCAGAATATGACAAGGATGTGAATGCTATCCTCTTTTATTTACTATGGTACTAGAAAATTCAGCTAGAAAAATTGGACAAAAGGAAGACAATGAAGTTATAAAATTAGGAAAGGAAGAATAAAATTGTCTTTATTTGTATACATGCTTCTAAAGTTAAAAGATATTATAAAATATACTAGAATACACAAAGATTTAGAATAAAGATGTTGAGTAATAAAGAAACTATACAAAAGTATAACACCTCACATAAAAATTTTATAGAAAAAAATAGAAAAAAAACTGCGTCATAGAAGCCCTAGAAAACATAATAAAGCCGGGTGGTGGTGGCACATGCCTTTAATCCCAGCACTTGGGAGGCAGAGGCAGGCAGATTTCAGAGTTTGAGGCCAGCCTGTTCTATAGAGTGAGTTCCAGGACAGCCAGGACTACACAGAGAAACCCTGTCTCGAAAAAAACCCAAAACAAACAAACAAAAAAAAAAAATATATAATAAAATAAAGTTTGTAAAATAATTGTATTTTGTTATGTATTGTAGTTACCTGTAGAAGTCTGTTCTTTTATAATGAGATACAAAAGGAAGTGGTTTTTAATGGAAGGGGATGTAGAGAGAAACTGGGAGAAGTTGGAAGGTGAAAAAGCCATGATAAGAATATATTATTTGAGCTATAAATCTATTTTTAAACAAAGGGGAGAAAGAATATCCGCAACAAACCCCAAAATAAAAATAAGTATACCAAATAATCAAAATAATCCACAATGAAAATTCCAAGAAACTTAAAATAAAAATTAAACAAAGTATTAGAAAATGGAAGGCCTATTAAATCTCTGGAATAATCTGAATTAATATAAACATGGTTATATAACCAAAATTATGTTAGAGATTCAACACAATACCCATCAAAATTCTAATGTCATATATATTTCAAAGAATTCATATAAAAAATTAAAAGAGCATGGGTACCCCAAGAAATTGTGAGGAGAAAGAAGAGATCTAGAAGTATAATGCCTTATTTCAATCTATACTATAGAGGTATAATGGCAAAGCCAATGTAAATGGCAGGAAAAAATGGGTAATGAGGTGGTTTGACAGAGAAAGCTTTCCATAGGTTCATATATTTGAATACTTGCTCCTTAGTTGCTGGAAATGTTTTTAAGGGAGAAAGTATGACCTTGTTGAAAGAGCAGCCATTAGCTGTTTGTTTTAAGGTCTCAAAAGCCCACGAAGTTCCCAGTTAGCTTTCTTTCCCTCAATCATATGCTTATAATAAAGGCATAAGCCCGTAGCCACTGGTCCATGACATGCCTCCCCACTTGCTTCTGTGCTCCCAATTGTGATGGTCATGGACTCTAATCTTCTAGAACATTGATATCCCAAATTAAATGCTTTCTTCTATGAGTTGCCTATGTCATGATATTTGGTCACTGCAAAAGAAAATTAACAAAAATTTGTAGTTAGAGCAACAGAATAGAATAGAGGACAAGGAAATAAACTGACATAACTATAGACACCAAATTTTTGAAAAACCTGACTGAAATAGGCAGGACATGAAAGATAGCCTTTTCAATAAATAGTGCTGCCAAAACTGGATATACATCTGCAGAAAAATAAAAATAGACTCTTGCCTTTCGCTATGTACAAAAATCAACTTGAAGCACTTCAAAAGCCATAATTGAAACCTTGAAATTGCTAAAGGAAATTACAAAGAATATTCTCCAAGATATTGGGGTGACAATTTTCTGACAAGATTTCATGTAGCATGGGAAATTGGAGTATGAACTACTGGTTAAGACATGAATCAAAAATACATTTTACATAGCAAGAAAACAGAAAGTAAACTCTTGATAGTCCATAAAGTGAGATAAAATTTTCACTGACTATATCTCAAAAAGAAGGCTAATATCCAGAATTTACAAAAAAACCCCAAAAAAAACAAAAAACCTTCCAAAATTAAACACCAAATACCCCTAATTAAAACCACCAATCAACAAATGATGCAATGAAATGAATATATAGCTCTCAAAAGGAGAAAAACAAATTACCAATAACTATTTTGAAAAATTGTTCCACATCCTTGGTCATCAGGGAAATGCAAATTAAAATTACTTTGATGTATCACGTAACCCAGTTGGAATGGCTATCATCAAGAATCTGACAAGAAACTGGAGAGGATCCAGGGGAAAAGGAATTATCATTCATTGATGGTAGGAGTGGAAATTAATATATCCATTATGCAAATTAGGTTGAAGTTCCTCAAAAAAATTAAAAGTTGAAATACCATATGATCCAATTATACTATTCCCAGATACATACTCAAAGAATTGAATATTCTACCACAGAGGTACTTTCACATCTATCTGCATTTATTGTTGCATTTCTCAGTACAGCAAGAAGATAAAAATAGCCTCTGTCCTTCAACAGATGGTTAGATGAATACATATATATACACATATAGAGAGAGTATTATTAGTCACACACCCAAAGCTCAGGTTAGGAACTTAATCTAAAATCTAGTTTGTTTGCTTGGTTGGTTGATTTTTGTTGTTTTAATAGCGAGACACTTTACAGGGTAGGTAGGAAATATGTTTTAAATTATTAAATTAAACTATTTCAAAAATGGACAAGAGTCAGAGATGAGGCTTCATGAGTGCAAGTCCTTACAGCTAAATCTGATGATATAACTCCTATCTTAGGGACCAACAGGATAGGAGAGAACCAACTCCTGCAAGTTCTTCCATGACCTCCAAAGGCAAAATATGGCATGATGGAAAGCACACATGCACGTGCAATAATAATTATTTTGATAACTAAAATTGTACAAAATATAATATGTATAAAAATTGTAAATATTTTCTCTTGTATTTTTGCTTTTTACTAAGTTATATTAAGGAAGTAAAGTTTCAAAGGTTGCATAGATAAAGCATTTTATCCTAAGCATTTTAACTTAAGCATGAGACAAAAAGTCTTAATCATGAGTCTTCTTTTTATCCCCAGAATCTGACCATCAACCCTGAGGTCTGCATGCATATTTTCCTACTGGGAGAATTGACCCAGGGTTGGAAACTTTAATTTACTGATTCGACAGCATAGAGCCTCTTAAACTGATACCTGTGCCATTCCGGAGGCGACAGTCCTCACACTGGTAGAAAGACACTAGCCCTGCAGGACTGGACATTTATACACCAAACGAGCAGCTGTTCACCACACTGGCTTCCAAGGCTCATATTAGCCCAATGCTAATCCCTGTATATTTGCAAATTGTTATGATCATTGCTCAGAAATGGCATCAGTTGCAGCTGCAGCAATTCTGAAAATATTTCAGATGAGATGTCTGGAACAACAACACAGAAATTACGATCATCTGACACCCATCACTGCTGTTCCTTCCTTTGATTGCACAAGACAAACACTGGGCAGGATGAAGGAGACTAAGAACAACAAGAACCTCCATAACTCAAGAAACATTTGGTCTCTGCTTCACAACATCCCAATTTCCTACTGTCTTCTTCTTGCCCTTTTCAAATATGAAAATAGACAGAAAATGCCATGCATCTAACTTCTCAGTTATATGATATGCCTTCAAACAGAACCAACAGAAATCTTTCTCTAAATAGCCTTCTTCTATGGGTTGTGATCCTGTCACTAAATATTATTCTGGCTGCAATTTTGAGTAGTAACACAGTTACATCATTTTTTTCCTCCTTATTCTTCCCAGTGCTTTGCCACTTTGACTTGACCACATTGTTTTCTCCATACTAAAAGAACAAAGACTGACGAAGGTACTCTGGACCTCTTCCCAGGGCTGTAGTTTCCAATTTCTTACTCCACACAGAGTTCTGAAACCTTTCTCTACTAAAGGTTACTGTGGTAAGTGATGTTTCTGAATTCTCTATAGATAATTCAGGAAAAAAATCATTATTTTTCTCTGTACTTTTAAATTATTTTGATTACTTGAGAACTTCATACTTTATATTTTGATCATTAATCCCATATCCAAAATCCTTCAAGATCTATCCATACTTCCATACTTACCATATTTTCCATTTGTGTCCTTCATATTTTTAAATCCATGGAATCGAATTTTTATAGTTTTGGCCTTGTCATTGGCTCACCATTGCCTATAACTATAGTTGTAAAAAACCCAATACCTTTTCTGGTCTCTGTAGACACCAATATGCACATATATGTGCATATAGAAACACATGAGAATGAAAGAACACATACATAAAATTATTTGCATTTATTTGTATATACATTATGTGTATGCCTGGTGTTTTCATAAGCTAGAAGAAATAGTTGGATACAGTAGATTTGGAATGACAGATGGATAAGAGTTACAATGTGGGTGTTAGGAATCCAACTCAGCTCCTCTATTCAGCCAGTATCCTTAACTACTGAGCTCTTTTTCCAGCCACAATGTAAAGTTATTTTTAAATACTATTAAATTTGATTAAAAATTTTCAAATATGCTATTGTCTTTTTGTGAGTTTCATTCTGTTTACTCTTCAATTGTCATAATATTATGTTCTCTATCCCATTACTGACACTTACTATTTGTTACAAATTGTCATCACAATTTTCTATAATTAAAATATTGTCTTAGTTTATTTATGTTTTTAATTATGGGATAAAATTAATATAGTATATTTTGCATTTCTACTAAGTCTAAAATTAAGGTTATGTATTATACTTCTTATTGCCTTGGCTTATTTTATTTTGTTTTCCTTGCTACAAATATCTGTATCTACTTATCTATCTCTCTAGATAGATATGATATAGATATATGAATATTTTAAATATGGAAGTTTTCTTAATGATATCATAATAAAGCTAAAAAACATACTTGTTTTACCATTTGAAAGAAATAGAATGTTAAAAGTAAGATTCCTGAATGTGAATACTAAAGACAGACATATAGAGAAGCATATATTAACAAATCAGAGACAAATAATTGCTTCTTTCATCTATGACTCATGTAAACTCATTCCTTGAAATGTATTTTTCCCTGCTCTGCATAGTCTTTTTCATCCCTTTCATCCCTGTTACAAGTTTTTTTTATTTCATGTTTATGTATTTTAGTGTGATAACCAAGATTTACCTTTGATCATTATAGTCCATTTGCAGACAACAAATATTTTCAAATGCATCTCAGTAGCTGACATTCTAGTCTTCAGCTTTGTGCCTATTTGTAACTTGGAAGGTATTGCCATAGGTAACATTAGGGTTTGCACTGCAGTGTCTTGGAATACATCTAGAATGTTTCTAGAGTTTCATATATTGAAAACTTGGTCATATATGATATGTGTTGCTTCTGATGTAGTAGATATCTTATAGATGCCATTTTTCTGGCTATTAAAGAATGTCTTGCCTTGGGCTCTTTTTCTTTGTTTTGTGGTTACCATAAGGTAAGAAATGTTGCTCTGCTGTTCCTATCTACCATCATAGATTACTCAGGTATACTATATCCAGACAAACATTGAATATAAAGTGAAACCCCTGAAGGAAGCTAAATAAACTTTCATACTTTTCAATGTTTCACTAGGGTATTTGTTACAGCGACAGAAAGTCTAATCTTTGCATATTTATATATGGAAGAATCTTATAAATTCTCCTTCAGTAATAACTAAAAGAACATAGAGTTCACTGTACACACAACTTTCCAGAGTTCCAGAGGTTCATATAATTATTTAAATATATAGTCTGGCAAGTGCGTGATTAAAGGGTTGGTATAGGTCTCCTCCGCCTATTGATTTTTACCTTCCTTGAATGGATATATGTATGGCTGTGAGATGCTTTCAGGGTGTGTCCTATAATCTGCTCTGGAATAGATGCAATGTAGTAAATGGGCAGAATCTTTTGGACTCAAATACAAGAATATGATCCCAGGCATAAACTGAGCTACGTCTTTCCCCATTGGCCCCTGCTAATGACAGCTGATATTATAATTCAGCAAAGGAGTTGCAAACAAGGCAGATGAAGCCATGAAATTAACAATGTGTCCTTTCAAACAAGTCAAAAATACAAAAACACTTTGCATTTAGTAGGAAATGTGCAAGACATACTACAAAAGCAAACAACATAAGCATAAAAAAGTCATTGTTTTTACCAGTGAGGTTTCCTGATGAATTGAACCCAGTTTTGCACAGTGGGTTATTTTTAATTAATTAATTAATTACTTAATTAAATATTCCCACCATCATGACCACATATTTTCTCACCAATAATGAACATTTGCCCTGAGAATTCTACAACACCCTAACAGAACATTCGAATTCAGTACAAAATAGGGAAAGAGTCAGAAAAAAATTAAAGTGTTCTGTACGTTGAGAGAGTACAGGGAAATAATATATGTGACTACTTTAATCCTAAAAATGAACTGCTGTTATATGGTTATAACAGTACCAAACAACCATATGTTCCCTAATAAGAGGAGAAACCCATATAGGAGATTAAGGATGCTGCTTCCAGAAACTCTGAAAGAAACAAACGGCTCAAAGGGACTGGACAACCTTCTAGGATAAACAAGAACATGCAGCTTAATGTTACAAATTCATTTAGTGTACTCCACTTACTGATATAAAAATAAAAAAAATATTGACATTTGCTTACAAGGTTAATTAACTGTATCTTACAAAGGTATTTATCTCTTTGTATAAATAATGTCTGAATATAGTGACTACATGTTTGGGTAATGCTAATATAGCATTTTCTTTTTCTGGAATCCTGGATAGAAATGTTTCTGTGGTTCTGCTTTTACAGGGGAATTTATTGTATTAGGCCACAGCTGTAAATTTTTTCCCTCCAATCCTATAAATTTCTTCTAAATGTTTAATGGTTTATAACTGTAATTATTCTTGTGTGCCAACATTAAACTTTAAAAAGTTTAATTTGGAGACTATTCGGGGAAACTCATCTTTTTTACAGCCTCATAAATAGTTCTTTGATGAAATGAGCAGAGGCTCAGTGTCTGCCCGAGGTGAATACAAATGACACCACATAGACTCTACTGAAGGAGAGGAAGCACATGCATTGATGTCTGTAGTCATCAGCCATACAAGAGCCTGAGCAATGTGTTCAACGAGGAGAGGGGAGTGATTATTGTGCTTTATAGTTTTTGCCTTCTTTTGTGTCTTGTCTTTATCTCCATATTTCCCTCTGACACGTGCTGTAACATATTAAAATTTTCTATTAGTTATTACTAATACATATACATATAAATTACTATTGAGACATATAGATAAAGACTTATATTTAGTCGAGTTATAGCACTACTTTAGAATAGTGTATAATGGAGAATCCCTACCTGTGGATAGATTGATGAGACCAAATTGTATTCTTCCATCATGCTGTTTCAGAGCCTTGGAAAAAATATTATTTCAGTTTCAATACTAGCTATGGAGGTGGAACAACTCTAAAAACCTCTCATATGAATAATGTCATAAAGAGTACTTCCAAAATTAAATTTATAAGAAATGTTTAATTAAGTTTATGACAGATAAGCCATTCTGTCACAGTATAACCAATGGGAAGACATTGAACAGTGCCTGTTTTAAAGTACATAGAATCATCCAGATATATTCTCAGAGAGACTGAATGTTCAGTTGATATATCTAAATTTATTATAATGATGTTACATGTAAGCTCGAATTTTACCACTAATCATGATATATTCATTTAGCATCTCTATTTCCAATTAATTTAATTTAGGTTTCAAATTTCTAATTAATTAAAATATTTCTAATAAATTTGCAATATATGTACAATTCATACTAATTAAAAATCATTAACCTGTTAACAATGAAATATATAATTTAAATCATATCTATATATATGAGAACATAATACTCTGTAGTTTTTAAATTTCTCTCATTTTAAAGGTAAAAGGCAGTTAAACAAAAGAATATAAAAATTTGCAAATACATAAATAAACTTGATATAGGTAAAATCACAAATCTTCCTGTACAGTAAATTCTACTTGTTTGGTAAATGTTCAAATATGGAAGATATTGCCTCTTCTGGTATACCTTGCTATCCTTTGATTTACAGAAATTTAAGATAGTGAATTCAGTTTGTTTTAAGGAATTGATTTTGTAGCCATGTTTTATAAAAAGAGAGATAAAATTGATGCAATAGTAATTCAAAATAAGTGAATTTTAATAATTTTAATAAGTAATAAAGATAAATTTGTAGGACTTAAATGAAAAGGAATAGAGTATTGATGTGTACTTATATACTAAAGAACATCAAACCACTCAAAAATGAAATATAATAAATCATATTTCTGCTATAAATATTCAAAGAGTCATTGAAATTATGGAGGGGGGATAAAGGTAGCAGATCCACAAAGTAGATGAATCAGAGGAACAAGATGATGGTCAGATACTGCACTGACATCACAAGATGGTGGAAAATGAGAGCTTCATTCTTACTCCCCCAAAGAAACAACTAAATAACCATGTATGAACTAGAACACTTGTGAACTCATGACTAAAACCCAGCATCCACAATTAACACAGAGAGATATGAATCCAGGTTTATTTAGCTTCAGTCTTTCATGTATAAACCTTTGGGCTGCCTCTTTTTTTTCCTCTACAACCCCTGTTTGCACTCACCTGACCATACACTTACACACACAATATAAATTCTCATACTCAAATGTAAATCTTGTTCACTGACATAAAAGTTTTTAAAGTCCATTCCCATGTTCTTAAAGATTGGTTATTATATGATAAGTTTTCTATGACTTGCATGTTTATGGACTTTGATCATTTTGTTGCAGATTTCTGCTTTATTAATCCATTTATATAATAAAATTATGTGTTAAATTTTTACTTCTCTGGCCAGTGAATTATCTCTGCATGTAAAGGCAGAAATTGTCAAGTAGGACATCCTGAGTTCACTTCCCCAAGAACCATGAAATGATAGGAGATAACTACTCTATTTTGTCCTCTGATATCTATGCAACGCACAGCGACACCAACCATAAATAAATAAATAATAATTAAATAGATAAAAATAAATTTATAAGGTTATTTTTGCTACAAAATTTGAAAGGACAGTATTTTATTATCTCTACCATTCTGTGATTAAAATCTACAAATATATAAAATATATTACTAGTGATTATTATAGCCAGTGTGTAGTATTATTTTGTTGTTGCTGTGATAAAATACTGATCAAAAGTATCTTAAGGAATAGAGGGCTAAATGACTTACAGTTCTATAGTACGACTCCATTGGGAGAGAAAGGTATGACATCAGGTGGCTGGAACAAAGAAGTGAATAACAGTTCCTTACCAAGAAAGCAGGGTGATCACTGTCAGCCACACCTATGACTGAAGGGATGGTATAACTTTCAAATTCTGTCTTCAGCGATGTAATTCCTCCAGTCAAACTCTACTTGCAATAAGTTCCAAAACCTCCCCTAAACAGGTTAATAACCAATTAATAAGCTGGTTTAGGACATTTATCATTCAAAACAAAACATGGCTCGGCAGAAATAGATAAAGGAAACATATAATAAACAAGATAATAAATAAACAAACATTTTAAAGGGCTTATGTGGAAGTTGTCTAATGTTTAGATTTTTAGTTTATTTTAATTTTTGATATTAATATATAATTACAATATTTTTATTGGATATTTTCTTTATTTACATTTCAAATATTATCTCCTTTCCTGGTTTCCCTCCTTCCCAGAAACATCTTATCACATCCTCCCTCCCCCTGCTTCTTTGAGGATGTTCCTCCACCCACCCACTCTACCTCCTCAACCTCGATTCCCCTACACTGGGGCACCTATCAAGCTTTCATAGGACCAAGGACCTCTCCTTCCATTGGTGTATGACAAGGCCATCCTCTTCTACATATCAGCTAGAGCCACATGTTGATGGCTTAGTCCCTGGGAATTCTGGGGTTCTGGTTGGTTGATATTGTTGTTCTTCCTATGGGGTTGCAAACTCCTTCAACTCCTTTAGTCCTTTCTCTAACTCCTCTATTAGGGACCCCATACTCAGTATAATGGTTGGCTGCTAACATCCACCTCTATATTTCTAAGGCTCTGACAGGGCCTCCCAGGAGACAGCCATATTAGGCTCCTTTCAGCATGCACTTCTTGGCATCCACAATAGTGTTTGTGTTTAGTAACTGTGTATGGGATGAATCCCCAGGTGGGACAGTCTCTGGGTGGCCTTTTCTTCAGTCTCTGCTCTACACTTTATTTTTACCTTCCCTTTTTTCTCCTTTTCTCCATCAGAACCCATTTATCACTCTCCACTCTCTTCTGAAATCTTAGTCTCTTGTTCATTTTTATTATAGGCATATATGTATATACAAATATAATCCTAAATATAACCTGATTAGTTTGTCACTGGTAGTTTCATCATCTCAGAGTCTATAATTAGTTTCATTTAGCTTCTAAGAGTCAAATAACTAGAAATAATAAATTCTTAGATAGATATACACAAATATAAACAATGCTGGTCACCACATTATGCAAATATTGTTTGATCTTTGGGACTGGGGATCCCAGAATATACCAAGTATACGTAAAAACTGAATTTTGAAACAAATTTTTATAGTCATATCAAGACAATCATGCCTGAATTGGGTAATTTGCAGTATGTTGATATTTATTGGCCTTGCTGACTTGGAATCTTATCAGTTTACATGGGTAACATAAAAATTCTGGGTCACATTTTCATTTTCACCTCTATATTTTGTTTTCAGATCCATTGCTACTGAATAGGATTTTATAATATACATATATCTGTTTAAAATATATTTTCTCATTGCCTAATGAAATTGGCACATTCATTTTGTTGGGAGAATTCTTTCCCATCATGTCTATGATGATTTTTCTTGTTTTAATCAATTATTAATGAAAAGGTCTATTATTTTAATCTGAATCTCCATTACTTCAATTGCATTACATTTTAATTTTCTGTTAATTCATAATTTATTTCTCTTCTGATTAGTTTTTGGCACAAATTATTTCACAGAAACATTATGGAATTTTAAATATTTTATGATATTTAGGTATCTTTCTAATTAAAGTATCCATATATTCATATTTATTAGTATTTATTTACATTATTTGTCACTTTGCTTAATATGATATTGTGTTGTCACTTCTTCCCTAAATACATGTTCTATCTCATACATAATATGGGAGCAGAAAGAAATTAAAGTCCAGTCCATTTTGTATAATACTCTAATATTTACATATAAATATTTGTAGAAGTTCAAAACTACTATAATCAAATAGTATACATTTACCAGAGAATTAATTTAGATTTATATAAGACCTAATATTTTAAGTTCAGGTAGTACTCATTACAACAAATTAATTAGTAAATGTATTAATATTTTGTTGATATACAGCTCAGCCACCAAATTATGTTTTAAATATGATAGATAGATGATGTTTATCTATTCAATAGATAGACCATGTTGAGAAGATTCTGACATTTATGACACTGATTTTAAATCATACTATTAACATAAGGTATTTATTGAGAATTTATAGCTATATAGTACATACATATAAACAAGTACAAGTCTTTTAAGAAGTCATTTAAGAGCATCTATTTAACCTCAATAATGATCCTCTTAAGCTTCAATTTAATGCCTTGTTAAATGTGTTTGGAGCAAATCACTTGAGTTGTAACCATGTGCAGATAAATGAAATTAAAGAGTAAAGATAGATGCGAATTTTCCTTTCAAGAGTAAAATTTAAGATCTCAATTAGCTTCCTCAAATGAAAAATTTAAAAACTGAAAATTTCTAAAATTACTAAAAGTATGTAAAATTGTTGATCAAGCTTTTATTCACAGAAAGATCTTTACATTGGTAAAGATTCTTTACCCTACGGTAAATTCATAGTGAAAAAAAAAAAAAAAAAACTATCATTGGAGAATTCACAGTGGTAAAAAACCCAAACAGAATAATTGAATCAATCAGCATGTGTGCAGGTGACACATATCACATTCTTCTAGAAACCCATCTAGTCAGGATAATAACTCTAAATAGTATCTGTATAGTATCAATTATTAAAGGATAGGGAAGTATAATTTTTTATAAATTAATTTATTTTTTTACACTCCATATTTTCTCTCTCCCCACTGTCCACCCTCTGACTGTTCCATATCTCATACCTCCTCCCCAACCCCTGTCTCCACATGGATGTCCCCACCACCCACCCACCTGACCTCTAAACTTCCTGGGGCCTCCAGTCTCTTGAGGGTTAGGTGCATCATCTCTGAATGAACACAGATCTGGAAGTCCTCTACTGTATATGTGTTGGGGGTCTCCAATCAGCTGGCATTCGCTGTCTGCTTGGTAGTCCAGTGTTTGAGAGATCTTGGGGATCCAGATTGAGACTGCAGGTCCTCCTACAGGGTCGCCCTCCTCCTCCTCAGCTTCATTCAGTCTTCCCTAACTCAACAACAGGGATCAGCTTCTTAAGTCCATTGGTTAGGCGCAGATATCTGCATTGGATTCTTTCAGTTGCTTGTTGCGTCGTCCAGAGTAGAGTCATGTTAGGTCTCTTTATGTGAACGCCCCATAGCCTCAGTAAGAGTGTCAGGCCTTGGGACCTTCCCTTGAGCTGGATCCCAATTTTGGCCTGTTGCTGGACATTCTTTTTCTCAGGCTCCTATCCATTTCCATCCCTGTAATTCTTTCAGACAGGAAAAATTATGGGTCAGAGTTGTGACTGTAGGATGACAACCCCATCTCTCACTTGATGCCCTATCTTCCTGTGGAGGTGGGTTCTACAAGTTCCCTCTCCCTACTGTTGGGCATTTCATCTAAGGTCTTTTGAGTCCTGAGAGTCTCTCACCTCCCAGGTCTCTGGTGTGTTCTGGAGGGCCCCCCAACCTTGTATCTCCTGAGGTTGTCTGTTCCCATTCTTTTTGCTGGCCCTCAGGATTTCAGTCCTTTTTCTTCACCCAATACCAGATCAGGTTCACCTCCCCTCTGCCCCAACTCCTCGGGCCCCCATTCCATTTTCTCTCCCAGGTTCCTCCCTCCCTCCTCACTTGTTATAGTTTTATTCTCTCTCCCAAGTGAGACTGAGGCATCCACACTTGAGCACTTCAGCTTGTTGAACTTTTTTGAATTCTATGGACTGTATCTTGGATATTTTGTACTTTTTTTTTTTTGGAAACTTAACATTCTTAACATAAATCTTATTAATATTGTGGTAGTTTCTCAAATGTTCTTTTTAATACAAATACTAGGACTACAAAGGAGTATCTGGCACTGTCCATGACTTTCTTCTAATAATTGCATATTAAAACAGTAAATATGCACTGTTATCTCAGTAATATGGCAAAACAAACACTATATCATTACATTTTTATGACAACAAATGATACAGTGGCTATTTGCACTCATATATATGCCATTCTTTTGCATATTAAAGCATATTTTTAGATTACACATGCTTAGAATGTTTTAAGTTCTATTTTAATGAGTAAGCACATATGAAAATAAAGTAACATATTGAAACATGTGGAAAATATAGGAATGAAAGAGTGGTTCAGAGAAACCAGGTGTGATTTTATATGAATGAAGAGAAAATAATTAACATAAAATTTCACCTGTTCTTGGAAATTTCTGCAGTATGTATATAGTCAGGTGAAGAACTAGAGACATCCTAACAGGACAGAGGTGTAGTCATGGAAATAACTTTTATCAAACAAAGAAATAACAGGTTTTATGTTTATGTAAGTCCAAGAAGGAAAATACTAAAGAAAATGTTCACATTTCAGCTTTGAGTGTTGTACTAAGTGAATCAAATATCATGCTTTTTGTGAGATGTAGAGACATTTATTTAAGTGAGTATTATTATAATTTTGAAAAAGAAAATCAGATTATTCTGTGATTCTTTTTGTATGACATATACTATCAAGTGTAAAAGATTTGGTAGGAATATATATGAAAAGAAAGAATCCTTTTGTTTGGAAAACTAAGTCTGGCTTTTGACCTAATATCCACTTATCAGAGAATGCATATCATGTGTGTTTTTTGTGACTGGGTTATCTCACTCAGGATGATATTTTCTACTTCTATCCATTTGCCTGAGAATTTCATGAAGTCAGTGTTTTTAATAGCTGAGTACTCCACTGTGTAAATGTACCTCATTTTCTGTATCCATTCTTCTATTGAAGTACATCTGGGTTGTTTCCAGCTTCTGGTTACTATAAATACAGCTGCCATGAACATAGCATGTGTCCTTATTACATGTTAGAGCATCTTTTGAGTATATGCCCAAGAGTGGTATAGCTTGGTCCTTAGGTAGTACTATGTCCAATTTTCAGAGGAACCACCAAACTGATTTCCACAGTGGTTGTACCAGCTTGCAATCCCACCAGCAATGAAGGAGTGTTCTTCTTTCTCCACATCCTTACCAGCATCTGTTGGCACCTGAGTTTTTGATCTTAGCCATTCTGACTGGTGTAAGCTGGAATCTCAGGGTTGTTTTGATTTGTATTTTCCTGATGACTAAGGATGTTGAACATTTCTTTAGGTGCTTCTTAGCCATTTGGTATTTCTCAGTTGAGAGGTGCATGGGAGCGGAGCACCCTCATAGAAGTATAGTGAGAGGGATGGGATAGAGGAGATCCATAGGGAAACCTGCAAAGAGATAAAGTGAATAACATTTGAAATATAAATACATAAACTGTCCACAAAAAAAAGAAAACTAAGTTTATTTATTCCATAGCCAGAAAGGTTGCCCTGGCCTTTCCATGGCATTCAACAGCTTTCATGTGGCAATGTGTGTTGGAACTTAGTGCTAGCATTCAGCTGCCTTTTGCAGGAGTGCTATTGGCACTGCATCCTGTTCCATTAATACAGAAAATTTTCAGTGTGCCCTCTAGGTTAACAGTGTGATGCTCACACTGCCTCTAAGACACCACCATCCCTGACTATGGATGGAAATGATTGTAAATGACAAAAAGCCTTTTCTCACAGACATGGAGATAGCTATCACAGAGGAAAATCAAATGCAAAACAAAGTAAAACCAAACATGACCCTTAATAGAACTGTGCTTGACAAGTATAAATCTTTTCATATAAGTTTCTGATTATTTGTAACAAAATTAAAATCTTTTGTCAAAATGTAAAATTAAGTTTGATTAAACTTCAGGTTATATCAATTTTATCATGTTATATATAGATTGTCAGACTGGCAAGATGGCACTGCTGGCAAAGAATAATGCCCTGACATCTTATGAACTGAGTTCTATCCCAAGAACCTACAGAATAGAAACAAAGAACTGACTCCCACAAATCATCTTTTGATCTATACAATCTACACATATAGACTATGTCATAATTACACATTTGTATGCACACACATACACATACATGCCTACACTCATGCACACACAAAAAATAAAAATGAATAAAGAAGTATGGTTTAGGTGTGGAAGGTTTATGGTACATTAAAAAATATCTGCAGCATTTTTTTTTCAACATCAGAAATTTTCAGTGTCTTATACAGGTAAGCAGTTACTGTGAGTTCATATGTGTAACAACCATATCATGCTTAGACACCAGCCTTTAACAGCATTATTTCCCATCATCTAGTTCTTACATTAGTTTCTGACACCCCATATTGTCTGCATTCCCTGAGCCCTGTGAGGGATGTTGACAAATGTTCCATCTATGTATGAGAACTCATGGTTTATTCTCAGTACTTTGAATAGATAGAGTCCCTCTATCTACAAATACATTATGGAATGAGAAGCTTCATTGACCAGGCTTTACAGTAGCACAAGTCTATGAATATAAACATTTAATATTTATTTTGAACATAATGTGAGTCATTAACAAAACATATCAATAATTTCTTCCCACAGGGCCTAGTTTTTTTTCTGGTCTAGGTTCACAGGATCAAGCCTTTGACCTAATCAAAATAGGGTATAGTTGCACTCATACAAAAAATCTTGGTATAATTACACTGATAACTGTATTTTTCTGCTAGATCAGTGTTATAGCATATAGTGTCTGGCACTGGATAAGATATATCACCTCTTTTTAAGTTACTCTTTGCTGGGAAGTGGTGGTGTATACCCTTAATTCCAGCATTTGGGAGACAGAGGCAGAGGCAGGTGGATTTCTGAATTTGAGGCCAGCCTGGTCTATAGAATGAGTTCTAGGACAGCCAGAGCTACACACAGAGAAACCCTGTCTTGAAAAATCAAAAACCAAAAAAAAAAAAAAAAAAAAAAAAATTAACTTAGTCTTTCTTCACCCAAGAAACAAGCTGAACTAACCATTCTGATATCTAATCAAATAGACTTTCAACTAAAAGTAATCAAAAATGACAGAGAAGGACACTTTATAGTCATCAAAAGAAAAATAACACTAAGAGCACATCTCAATCCTGAACATCTATGCCCCAAATGCAAGGAAAGCCACATTTGTAAAAGAAATAATCCTAAAGCTTGAATCATACATGAAACCACCATGTCAATAGCAGGAAACTCAACACTCCACTCTTACCAATAAACAGGTCATCAAGAGAGCAACTAAAAAGAGAAATAGTTAAACAAACAGAGGTTAGGATTCAAGTGGACCTAACAGACATCTAAAGGAAATTTCACCCAAACCCAAAAGGATGTACCTTTTTCTTAGCACTTCAGGAAACCTTCTCCAAAATTGACCATATAATTGATCAAAAACTCAACCTCAATGAATACAAGAAGATTGAAATAAACCCATGCATCTTATCAGATCGTCATGGATTGGAACTGTACTTCAACAATAAAAGAAACAACAGAAAGCCTATGTGCTCATGAGAGCATACCATATGTAAATTAATGGGACACTGTAAAAGCAGTGATATGAGGAAAGTTCATACTATTAAATGCCCTCATAAAGAATCTGGAGAGTTCTCATATTACCAAATTAAAGCACATCTGAAGATTCTAGGAAATTAAAAAAGAAGCAAGAACACCCAGAAGTAGTAGAAGGCAGTAAATAATCAATCCCTGGGGATAAAATCAACCAATCAGAAGCAAAGAAAACAATACAAAGAATTTAAAAAAAAAAAAAAAAAGCTTGTTCTTTGAGAAAAATCAATAAGCTAGACAAACCCTTAGCAAAACTAAATAAATTTAACAAAATCAGAAATGGAAAGAGAAACAAAACAATGGACACTGAGGAAATTCAAAGAATCATTAGATCTTATTTCAAAAACCTATAGACCAACAATACTAGAAAATCTAAATGAAGTCGACAATTAGATATCAATTACCAATGCTAAAATCAAGATCAAGTAAACTATTTCAATAGCTCTATATCCTTATGAAAATAGAAGTAGTCATTAAAAGTCTCTCAAATAAAAAAAGTACTGGGCCAGATGGTCCTAGTACAGAAATCAACCAAGGTTTCAAAGAAAAGCTAACGCCAATACTCTTAAAACTAATCCACAAAATAGAAACAGAAGGAACACTGCCAAACTCCTCCTATGAGTCCACAGTCACCCTGGTAACTAAGCCACAGAAAACCTCAAAAACACAAAAAGAGAATTTCAGATCAATTTCCCTTATGCACATTAATGCAAAAATAATTAATAAAGTACATACAAAATCCAAAAATACATTAAAGATATCATACATCAAGATCAAGTAGGCTTTATCCCATGGATGCAGGGGTATTTCCATATACAAAAACCCATCAAGGTAATCTCCCATATAAACAACCTGAAATACAAAAATCACATAATCATTTCACTAGATTTTGAAAAAGCATTTGACAAAATCCAACATCCCATTATGTTAAGTCTTTGAAAAAACAGGATACAAGGGGTGTACCTAAACACAATAAAGTCAATTTATAGCAAGCCAAGAGCCAATATCCAAATAAATGGAGAGATGCTTAAAGCATTTCTACTAAAATCAGGGATAAGACATGGCTTGTCCACTCTTCTCATATCTCTGCAATATAGTACTTGAAATTCTAGCTAGAGCAGTAAGACAATTAAAGGAGCTCAAGTCTATATAAATTGGAAAGGAAGGAATCAAAGTATTGCTATTCACAAGTGATATGATAACATACATACGTGACCCCAAAAATTCTAGCAGAGAACTCTTACAGCTGATAAACTCATTCAGTTAAGCGACTTGATACTAAACTAACTCAAAGAAAGTAGTACCCCTCCTCTAAACAAGTGATAAATGGCTAAGAAAGAATTTAGGGAAACAGTGACCTTCATAATAGCCACAAATAATATAAAATACTTCAGTGTAACTAACCAATCAAGTGAAAGACCTGAATGACAAGAACTTCAAGTCTCTGAAAAACCAAATTGAGGAAGACATCAGAAGACCAAAAAATCTCCCTTGCTCGTGTATCAATAGGATTAACATAATAAAAATGGCCATCTTACTGAAAACAATCTACAGACTCAATGCAATTCCTATCAAAAAATCCAACAAAATTATCCACAGATCTTGAAAGAACAATTCTCATCTTCTTATAGAAAGACTGAAACAAACAAACAAACAAAGTATATCTTGTGGGGTGATAGGCTGTGCAGGCAACCTGGCCCTGGTCAAGCAAGAGTTCTGGAAACTTGGAGACTGATGGATGGTAATTTCTACCTGCATGGGACAGAAGGTGTTTCATCACTCCTAATGGGCCCCTGGCTCGTTTTGCAGTCACAGCTCCCAATGCCCCCCCCCCACACACACACCCAGGAGAGGTTTGTGATATTTGTCATGTATTAGCAGCACCAAACCTTCCTAAAATACGGTTTCATATATAACAAATAAGGTTTCCCCAAGCTCTCAGACCAAACCAATGAGAAGTACCTGCTGTCGAACCCTGAATCACCCCCAAAACTGTATATAAATCCTATCCATGGAATTAAAGGTATGCAAAAACTACTTCTTCATCTGAGCCTTTTGTTCTAAGAGCTGTAACACTTGGGAAGAGATCTGCTCTTCCTGAAATCTGAAGCTGTGCTGTACTCATCACTAGCTAGTCAGCCTCTTGTGGGCCCAGCCTGACCAGACTCAGTGCAGGGGAGTATGGAGTAACTGAGTGTCCTGCAAGTCGGAGCAAGAGACAGAGCTGAAGCCAACAGCAGTGGTAGACATCACAGAAGCGACTTCTCCTTCCCACTTGTGCTTGCTTCCCTTTGCTGGAACCCTTGCACCAGGGTGGGCCAGAGATCTCTGGTACACAGGCACACAATATCTAAAACATCTGGTACACAGACCCACAATATCTAAATCAATCCTGAACAATAAAGAAACATCAGAGCTATCACTTTCTATTCCTGACTTCAAGCTGTACTATAGAATAATTAATATAAGTTGCATGGTATTGGTATAGAAACAGACAGGTGGATCAATTAAATTTAATCAAAGATTCAGAAATAAATCCATACCCCTATAGACACTTGATTGTTAACAAAGACTCCAAAACAATACCATCGATAAGGGAGAGCATCTTCAACAAATGCTGCTGGTCTAACTGGGTGTCTGCACATAGAAGAATGCAAATGGATCTATATTTATCACCCTGCCCAAAATTCATGTTCAAATGGATAGAAGACTTCTTTTGGGTCCCTCCCTCCTGCCTCAACTCTGTGATGTCAGAGCTTACAAAGGGAGACTGTCAGCTCACGCCTGCTGTGCCTAAAACAATGGCCCACTACACTGAGTTCCACCTCAGAGGATTTCAGAGGAAGGTATGCCTGGTTGCTGCCTGAGGACATCAGCAGACAGCTGAGCTGCTGTTGACCTCCACCCCCACGGCAGGCCGCATGCCTCCAACCTCTCCTGGTGCCAAGACTTACAGGACGGGACACCCTGAACCACTGCCCAGCTTCCCCTTGACTCCCTCCAGACTCTTTTCTGACTCTTTCCTGACTCCTCCTGCATTGTTTACGTTATGCAAATATTATTGTAACCTAGAGATCCAGCTTTGCTTTCTCATATGCATATAAATCCTGAACACCAAAAGTAAGGTATGTAGCCTTGATTGGGACTCAACTTGGCTTCGCGTCCTTTTGTTCTCAAACTCTGTGTTTCAGGTCTTTTTCTCCCTTCAACTGAGAGAGAACCCAGGTCGTGAAACTGCGGGACAGTTTCAGACTTCAGTGTAAAACCATATAGAATAGAATAGAATAGAATAGAATAGAATAGAATAGAATAGAATAGAATAGAATAGAA